>CAUHTR010001116.1:0-89297 GCA_959609185.1 Schmidtea polychroa
TTTTGCATTTTGGTGTCATCACTTGTGATGGAGTCACCTGGTGCGATCCACACCCCCGCACCTCCCTAGTATCGCCACTATTTACAGTAATCCTTCTTAATTATTTAATATATTGAGGTCTCGATATTTGAAACACTCAACTTGTCTGGTTCTTATATAAATGCAAAATATAAAAACAAGTCTTGATATAAATGTTTATTAACAAAAATTACCTAAAATGAACAATTTCCAATTATACTCTTGCTATCAAATAAAAGTCGTATTATCAATCAAATCCTTTCGAACTATTACAAAATGATTGTAGATATATTTTTTGTTATATGTTATGTGGTGCGTGCTATTTAGAAATTACTGTGTTTATTTAAAAGAATCTGTGAGACTTTTTGATCTTAAATTTGTTGAGGTCAGTAAATTAAAATAAATAAAATGTAGGTCGAATGAAAAAGACAAATAAAAGTGTGATCTTGCACAGAATTGATAGTAAAGGAAATTATGATGGAAACAGTATTAGGAAATGGCAAAAGCAGTTACAAAAGGCAAAAATCCGAAAATCCGAAAAAATCAATAAATTGTAAATTTCTCGAAATTGAATCGTAAAAAAGGTATAGATTTGCTAATGGTCAACAAGATGGTGGTTAAGGATTTATTAGAAAATGGTTAGAAAGGTTCGAAAAGCATTCGAATGTGGTAAAACAGAAAAGCGTTAATTAATTAATTAATGGGCTAATAGAAAACCCGATCTTATAGGAAACCCGAGCCAATGGAGAACCCGAGAGATTAAGGAAACACGAGCTCGATTAAGATGGAAAATAAACAAAATGGGAATCTCGGAAGGCCATTATCATGACAGCATGATTAATGGAGACAAAAAAAGCTTAGGGCTATTACGAAGGATTAACAAAGAAAGGCAATTTATCACGATATGGTTCAAACAACTTTTGAGGGACCAGTTGTCAAACCATTGTCAGATAGAAGCAATCCGGTCAAAAACCAATTAATCAAAGTGATTATTTTAGTATAAAAGCCGAGTCGAAATTCAAAATAATCGGCATTTTGGCCTTAGCTAAGAATTCGAAGAAAGCGAGTGTAAGCAAGGGAAAAAGACAAATTAGGAAGTTTAGGGAAAACGTATAAAGTGTAAAAGAATTAAATCGAATAGAAAAAGAAAGAGGTGATCAAAGAAGCTAGGGAATAAAAAGGTGAATATTATCTTTTGTCAAGGCATTAACACCGAGCGGAGGATCTGTCAAACTCATACAGTTTTGGTTATTGATTATTTGTGTCGAGAGAAATATTTTTGCGATTTAAATATACTTTGGGTAATTTGTTAGTGGGGATTTTCAATTAAAGGGACACGTGGAGTCAGAGCTTACCGACTTGATTTAATAAAACCCAACAAATTGTAAAATTTTATTCAATAAAATATATTTTTAACATATAATCATTGTTTAGGTCACTTCTTCTGAAATCTTTCTTGAATATCCACAGAAAACAGAAATACTTTGAATCTGTGCAAAAACACGAGGGAAGGGCAAAGGAGTGAAGAACCGTGTGTTGGATTAATATTTAACAAATCGGATGGTTTCTGACTCCTCGTGTCCTTTTCCAATCAAATAACAAAAACACAAAATAGAACAACTTTATTCGAACTGTATCACAATTACAAATAGTCACTCGCTACGCACCGAATTTGTCTCATGATTTCGCATTCAACCATACCAATTTCCCCCGCTGATATTACTTTTTATTAATTTTTAATTAATTTTTTTGCACTTTTGTTATTTCGGTGTTTTTATAGATTATTATTCTGCTTCCATTTTAATTTTTGCTCTAACACATTATCCCAACACGTGGTATGGCTATGCTACACCTTGAAAGGTTGTTCTATCAAGTATATATGGTATTATGGTCTTATAGTTATTAGTTATTTATTGTGACCTTGTTATCAGCTGTGATCGCGAATACTTGTAATTTGATGTATAGGGAAAGTCTGTAAAGCCTGACAGCGTCTCCGGTAAAACAATGTGGTGGGACAGTCGGGGTGCTTGTATGTATATTGACAAAGATATAAAACCACAAATAATAATTATTACAATTTTATTAACAAGTATAGGAATACTTCGCTGTACTTTCGGAGATCTCCAGTTATTTAATCAGGGAATTTAGTAAGTTATGACTGAAATTGGTTTGGTTGTAATTGAGCGAGTTTTAAGTTATTATTGTAGAACTTGAACTAAACTTTGATATCTTAGAGTTAGTTCTATAAGTATTAGAAGACACTGATTATCAGGATTTTGGTAAAATAGTATATCGATTGTTTCTGAATACAAAAGATATTTGAAACAATTTTTATGAATAATTTTCTGAAGATTTTCTTGATTCATGTTGATTGTTTGAGTATTTGTTTTTAATTATTCTTCTCGATTGTTCAGAAAATACCAAAATCTTCAAATTCTTCAGTTGTTCGGTTAAATATTAAAATTCTGTAGTTTTACAGTTTTCTAATTTTTTTATGGATTTTTTAAAAATTTTTGTAATTCTCTATAGTAATTATTTAATATAGAGAATTATTCTATATCGTAATATTTATTTTAATAGTATTATAAACACAATAATGTTTGGGGATAGATTTATTTTGTTATTCCTAATTCCATTTTATATTTGTTACAATTATAACAAAAAAGTATTATAAAACAATACACTATATATGTGAACTACTCTGCTGTCTCAAGAATCGACTCATATGAGTGATCAGTTTAATTGTGCCGCTGCGATAGTGAATGTCTTGAAATGACCGATCGAAACCGCAGCGTCAGAAAAATGATAAAAGTTTTGATGAGTGTTCAAAATAAGAAAAGTCTGCGCAATCAATAGAATTTAGGAATGAAAATGAAAAGACTACATTCCACAATAACCACAATATATTCATGTCTTCACGGGTATGGGGCAATGCCAGGCGAAGGAACGTATTAAACGTCGATAATTGAGGTTTACCCATGAGCATGTCAACACAGTCACTCACTCTCACCATAGGATTTATTATGTAAACCCTTCTACTTGAAGCTTAGGAACTCGAGATGAATGCCAAGTGGAAAGTAGTTCTTGCCAGATCTCACTTGTCTACTCACATTCTGCCACTACATAGTCTCTCGCCATGAATACACAGAGGGTTAGATTTAAACAATCATTTTGTCATCCTGAGCAACCCTTCTGTTCTAATCTTTCTGTCCTAAACACCATCGTTTACACCTTCAGGGGTCTAGTTATTAAAAAATTAATAAAAAAGATTGAAAAAATTAAAAATTGATGTATTTCAAGGTAAACGGGTATGTCTAGATAGCAAATAATGAGACAAATACAGCTATAATAAATTAAAATCAATAAGGGTCCCCAGAAAAAAGATATTCAAAAAATACAAATTGATTAACAATAATTAAATAATTTATTACCTATGTAGGAAACTCGAGCCATACAGGAAAAACGAGCGGTAAACAAGAAGATAATAAGATTAGGCTTCATTCAAAAATCAATAAAAATCACTTGTTTTGAATTAGCGAAACGAGATTTTTGAGCAGAGGAGAGAAGTCCCCTACTTAATTGTTTTTTGAGCAACTTTTGTCGATGGCTAATTCAACTGTTTCATTGCAAAATTTGCAGGAGAAAAACTGGTATAAAAAACTAATGCTTTCTATATAAATTCAATATGCTAGGTGAACTAACAGGAGACCGCCTTTTTATTAGATTTTGAATGTGATATTTCTTGTTATAAATTTGACTTGGCAAGAGCTTATCTCCTTTACTCTTAGCTCTATTGATCAAAGCCGGCTGTATAAACCTTAAGATGTGTTTATTCTTTAATCAAATTGACACTTGACTTTCAGTATCATTTCTTTTTATATTTTACATTTTATTTTGTAAATAATGTACCTTAAACTTTAATTTATAGTCCAATTTTCAAATCCTTATATTAATGTGCAA
Organism: Schmidtea polychroa; assembly: GCA_959609185.1. Classification (NCBI taxonomy): domain Eukaryota; kingdom Metazoa; phylum Platyhelminthes; order Tricladida; family Dugesiidae; genus Schmidtea; species Schmidtea polychroa. Next base: position 3,979 of record CAUHTR010001116.1, read on the forward strand.
CACACTCCAGATTCATGTCTAACTAATATACACTCGAGAAACCGCACAATTTGAAATTTTCTATTTTTTAAATTTCATTATTTTTATTTCAGGTTTATTCTATTTTTTCTATTATTTTGTTGAGCTAGAACTGAGAATTGTTTTAATGAATCAAAAATATATAATCGCACCAAATTAAATTAAAACATCAATTAATACAAATTAAGGTACATAACGCATTGATAAATAAGACCCGGGTAATAAAATAAAGGAACGCAAAAAAGGTCGCGATCACTAACACAATTAGGAGAAATATCGCATTCGGAATATCTAACAACTAAAAAATAAAATAATAATAAATAAAATAATGGGTAATAAATTAATTAATAATATGAAAAATTTTTAAATAAATAAATTTAAAATTTAAAATAAATTATCTAGTAGACTGATAAAATGATAAAAAGTAGAATAAAAGTAGTAAAATTAGATAAATAATAAAATTTATAAAACCAAATTGTTTAAATCAATGAAACTAAAATAAAACTAACTAAACTTATTTAAATTATAAAACTTGTAAAACTAAATTAAAATTAGCAAAATCTATTTAAATTATAGAATTTATAAAAATAAATCTTAAAAATTAATAAAAATTAGAATTTTGATTAATTAAATTAATTAAATTAAAAAATAAATAATTGCACACATTCATGCATGATGCAAAAATTAATCAGAATTGTCTCGCATTTTAATTGGATATAGTAGCAGAGAATGCGTAGGCGTATAATTCAATCAGTATAAATACTGAGTGAAATTTCAGTTTATCAACTGGTTAACTGAAAATCGCTGCAATAAACAAACCAAATCTCGGAGCTCTTGATTGTCGGTTCATGCATGCGCGGTAAGGTGAATTTGATTTTGTTAATTTTATATGAATGATAAATTAATATGAGGTAACATGTAATTTTCAGGATTTAGTAAAATCTTTAATTGAATTTGTTTGGCTAATTTTAGTGTTTGCTTATTTTTTTTAATAATATTATAATAGGAGTTGGGTAAGATGAGTATGATTTTATTAATGATAAATTTATATGATGAAAAATGTAATTTTCAGGATTAAATAAAATTTTTAATTGAATTTGTTTAACTAATTCTTGTGTTTTGTTTATTCTATTTTTATTTTTTCGAATAATATTATAATGGGGGTTGGTTTTTCATGATATTTATGTATCGATGCTCTAGATTGGGGGAAGGTTTGTGGATGGACGGCACCATGTGTTGTTGGTCGACAGATGTTTCGCCAGTTAGGTTCATCGGGCTAGAGGATATAGATAGGGATATGAACGATTGGAGAGAGTAAAGTCAATTTAAGATAGTTTAGGGCCTTGTTTAGATCTAGATCGTATAGGGTGGTTCAGTCACCTTTATTTTCATAGATATCACTTGGTTAGGAGTAATAATAGGATAGTTAGGTCAGTTGTCGGTAGATAAAGTAGGTTTAGGCAATCTTATAGAAACCACGAATGGTTAAGATATCCGATAGTTCAGGATTAGAAATACAGGCAGATCCCTGCTCAAATTTTTATGAGAATTATGGAAACATGTTGATTAATTTAGGAATAAGGGCAGACCCCTGCCCAAATTTTTTGGAAAATCAAGTTACATTTTTTCACAAGAACCGCCGAAAATATGGAACGACATTTATCGACTGGGAAATAAATTATCGACAAATACTATAGAAACGCAACGATTTATAACCGAAAAATAAGGGCGCATCCCTGCACAAAACTTTGAAAAGAAACAATAGAAAACATCCAGAAATGAGGACCATAGCTGAATAAAATAGAAAAGTAGAAAGTAGAAGTAGAAAATGACTAATGATGTAAGACCTTCTATCAGCCGTCTAGAACCCGAAAAGAAAATACAATGGGGAGTAGTTTTAGCAATAGAGCTCACCTGCTAATTGTTTTTCACCTTTGTGTACAGTACCAACATGGTCGTCGCCATGGGTACACAAATGGTTTAAATTGCAATAGTCATGGAGGTGCTTAGGAAAGAGTCGAGTGAATATCTAAATTACCCCTAACGTATTTAAAATGTAAAAATGACACACCCTTAAGTAACCAACAATTTCATGTAATATCTTATGAATCTGTTCAAATTTTAATGCAATTTTGTATTTACTTTTACAACCCAAATATATCTTTCATTTTATTTAGTATTATGTGATATATTTTTCAGTTTGATTTTTAATTAAGCTTACAAGGATAGATACAAATGGCACCATACCCATTTTTTATGTAATTATTGTATCTAATTGATCAATAGAACCAGGAACCCACCTAATTCCGGTTGCCTATCCAACCACACAAAGAATGGAGATTCAGTAGAGTTAATCTAGTGTTATTAATAAACTGGGAATTTATAATAAAAGCAATGTTTCAAAATCACTTTGAAAACTTTTATTTTATTTTGTATTTATATTAAGATTTTACCGAACATTTTAAGAATTTTCAAAATAAATATCTTAATATGTGCTAAAATTTCACGTAAATTTAAAAGTGTCACAAGATTAGTTTTTAAAAGATTTTCTTATAATTACAAATAAAATTTGTTGTTTATATTATCAATAAATTTAAATTCTTTTAATTTAATTTATTTTAGTTTTTAATAATTAACAATAAATTTTTAAGACGTGTAAATTGAGCAATTGTCGAAATTATGTCATGGATAAATGAAAATTCTAATTATACTTATTTACAACAAATTTCCATGTTTTGCCTCAGAAAAGGGGTTGTTCCCAAACATGTTGCGATTATTATGGATGGCAATAGGAGGTTCGCTAGGAAAAATTCGATTAAACAAGTTGAAGGACATAAATTTGGTTTTGAGAAACTAGCCGAAGTATTTATTTCAAATATATAGAAAGTTTAATTAAGTTAATTGAAGACTCTTAAATGGTGTCGAGATCTTAACATACAAGAAGTTTCCGTTTTTGCATTTTCTATTCACAATTTTAAACGAGAAAATGAAGAAGTAACTTATTTAATGGATATGGTTAGAGAAAAATTTCAACGATTAATTGATGAAATGTAATTTTTTTAATTAAATATTGCTTATTTTTTGTCTTCACAGGAATCTTTTGGACAAATACGATGTATGTGTGAGAATTATTGGAAATTTAAGTTTGCTGCCAAGTGACATCCAGCAAATTGCTAAAAATATTATCAAATCTACAGCTTCTCATAAAAAGTATGATATGTGAAATTCTGATTTTGGTAAATTACAAATTTAGGTTCTTTCTAAATATATGTATGGCTTATACTAGTCATGATGAAATTAAACATTCATTAAATCATATAAAATGGGGAATTAATAATAATATCATCCGAGAAGAGTATATTACATATGAATATCATAAACAGATTTTATCCGAAGATTTAGAGATATATCTGAAGATTTAATAAACAGATGCATGTATATGAGAAATTCAAGTAAAGTTGATTTAATGATTAGAACTTCTGGAGAAGCGCGATTGAGTGATTTCCTCGTTTGGCAATCTGACAGAGCTTGCGTTAGGTTTTTCAATACTTATTGGCCTGAATTCAGTATTTGGAATTTATTTTCCGCTGTACTCAAGTATCAAACTTATTACTTACTGGTGAGTGAAATAAAAATTACTATAACATTAAAATAATTACATCAAATCAAATTTTCATTAAGAATTATCAGAATTATTTTATATTAATAATTGTTAATCTAATTATTATTTAAATATTAAACTGTTTTCTCTCTAATTACTGAATTTGCGCGTTAGATACACACATACAATACAATACACACAAAACCTACAATGCAAGCGTGTGCTAATCGGATTGGATGGAATTTTGCAGCGTGTTGGTGTCAATTAATGTCACATTTTCAAATACCAATTAAAAGTGATCACCAATGTTTCATTTTGCGATCAACTGTGAAAGTTACCCGATGAATTTTTTTTAATATCATATAAATTTTTTGATATTTCTAAGAAATGTTTTCAATTATAAAATGTTGAAAGCACAATTGAACGGATCAAAAGTTATAATCGATAATATTCATAATATTCATAATATTCATAAGTTATAATCGATAATATTCAACATGTTCCCGATAGTAATCATACGCCACTAATCGATAAAATGAATTTATATAATTTCAGCTATTTTCATTTGTCAATATATTAATGATGAGACAAATGGTGCCATGGAATAGCATCATCCATGATCATGCTTGTTCTGCATCGCGGTCCGGCGGCTACACTATTCAATATAACATTTATCATAATTTTTATTATTTTATAATTAATATTTATTTTTATTATTTTATTAATTATTTTTGTTTATTAATTTTATTATTATTTAATTACTTTTTATTATTTATTTTTATTATTTATTAATTATTTTTGTTTATTAATTTGATAATTATTTAATTATTTTTGTTTATTAATTTTATTATTTAATTATTTTTTATTATTTATTTTTATTATTTATTAATTATTTTTATTATTTTATTAATTATTTTTATTATTTTTTTATTATTATTATTAATTATTTTTGTTTATTAATTTGATAATTATTTTTTATTATTAATTTTATAATTAACAATAATAATAAATTCAAATTTTGATTGTTGAATGTTTAGAATGGAAAGCTAAATCAGAATTTCAAAATTGCGCCCAGTGCTGGGCCAGAGAATCCAAGAGTTGAGAACATGCTAATTGAATTGGAAAGCAAATACAATAATTGGTTATATTGTGATACGGAAGGGTTTTACATTAAATAAATTTCTCCTTATTTTGATGGCGCTTTTTAATTTATATTTTCTGTTATTAATTATTTTTATTTATTATCATTATTTTTTCAGAGTCTCCCTTTGGTAGCAATTAAAACCATTTGAACGAATGAAATGCGTTAGGAAATGATTTGAACTGGTTGTAAATAAATATAAAGAAATATTTGTATAAGAGATCAATGTAATTTTTAATTGATTTTTTAATATTTTTAGTCAATAAAATATTTCATTTTACATTGATAATAAAATATATTTCATAGTTTCTTTCTAGCCTTTTGGTAAATTTAGCAATGAAATCTGTAATATTCATTTTCCTAGTTTCCACCACATTCTAATTACTAAATTTGTCTTCATTCTTAATATTTAGTTACAACGACATTCTCGCGGTGTCTCTTAGCTTGAGGTATTGAAATATTTTTTAATTTTGTAGCCCCTTTGTTATAAAGACATTTCAAAATATTTGTCTTTTTATTTCTCTACTTCATTTGGTTCAATTCTCTTTCATATCCCGTTTTTGAAAGATATTTTCAGACTTTTATGAAATTCTTTTCAGCACCTTTTCTAATATTTCGAATAGTTGCTGTACTTGCATTAGGTTCATTTGATATGGTGTCATCAATTGCAAATTTCCTTTCAGCCTGAATCCTAAAGCTTATTTCAATTTCATGCATTCTCAGTAATATATATAGCCGTCACATGACTTTTGGAGGTCCTCTGCCACCTGTCGGTATTGTGGCCCATAAATTCAAAGTTTATATTGGTTTATAGTCAATATTTACTTAAAAGCTAAAACAAATTAAAATTTAAAAAAGTTTCATCTTTCACGTTATTTAATGTTTCAATCAAAGAGGGACTGGTGCACTTTGGGCCCTGCGATAGCGTCGATCAATTCAGAATAATGAAGCTTAAAATTTAGTTCATGTTCAATGGATATCATTGTGTTATCCACAAAGCCTGTCCTATGCTGTAGTTGAGAGAAGATATGCCTTGATGAGCTTCAAGTTAGAGAAACTGCGCTCTCCGCTTGTGGCGCTCACAGGCATTGAAAGGATTATTCACAAAGCGACCACAATATTTGTGGAAATCTCTTCGAGGCCAGATTTCAAAATATAATTCATCATATCACTCGGATGACAGTAAATGTGAAAGAGTCGGAAGCTCTTTCACCAGCTCTGTCTTTTCGATGTCCATCATGACAACTTGAACTTCGCCTTCGAGTTCGACAAATGTATAATGGACACAACTGTACAATGTTCTAGTAGCTTTTTGATTTTCTCAGTATTTCAGCGAAGAAATGCGAAGGTGTCACTGTACATGCTCGACACGTTAAACCGTACCGTACACCAATGGATACAAGAGCGACTCAAAAAGGCCGATTCCTCTCGTCTCATCTATTTTCAGAAATCCAACAAAGTACTCTTTAATCGCGGCTTTGTCCTTTTGAAGTTCCACGAAACGAATGATCATGATCATTTACTCCTGATAGCTTATATCTGGTGTACAATCAAGTATAGTTCTGTAGTAATTTTACGATCCTTCGCTCGATTTGTAATCTCTTTCAACATGCGGTGCAGTTTGTAATTAATAATAAAACTTTGATTTTTTTTATCAATTCATTTTGACTTTCTAGTCCCAGATAATGGGCAACAATATCAGTATTCTGAATGCGTCCTAAGTGTTCTGACATTATGGGATCAAACTTTTCAAGTAATTGCATTTCTTTCTTCATCGACTGGCTGTTGTAGTAAAAATATGGCAGTCAAGCGCAAAGGGTTTCAGAGGCGCAATAGTAGCGTCCAACAAAAAAGTACGACACTTTATTTGGTGGCCTTATATTGTCTACATAATAAAAAATTTATTTATAAATTAATTAAAAGTATTAGGAGTATCAGAAAATTATCAATTATTATTTAACAACTTTTTAAACATTTATTTTATTAAAAAATAAAAGTGTACAGAAAAATAAGGAATTATCTTTAAAATCTATAGTTGAATCTGGATTGTAGAGTCTATCATATCGGTTAATGAAACTAATTTAAGATAATTTTTTTAATGTAGTTTTTAGCTAAGGGATGAATGCAGTTGAGGCTACCAGAAACATATGTACCAATGTCTGTCTAAAATGTTTAAATTTGGTGATTTTGATCTTTCTAGATGGTGGACTTTCTAGAAGTCCACCCAAGCTTAGGTGCTGACTTGCTAATGTCATGAGTTGTGCCTGAACAACATCGCATCATCAAAGTGTGCAGGAGTTGTCGGATAAGCTCAACTCATCATGGACCAACCATTCAGGAACATTTTAAGAAAATTGGAAAGGTGAATAAATACAGTATTTGGCTTCTTCACAATCTTTCCGAAACAACAAAGCAATTGTGAACAATTAGGCATGCGCGCGTTATATAAGAAATTCCGAAAAAAAATGAAATTTTAAAATGAAATTAAGTAAAAAAACCTGTATAAAATCCTATAGGAAGTATTTGAAATTTATATCCGAGCTCCATTAGCATAAATTGGTTTTTTATTAAGTACTTGAGGCCTACTTTGTTATCCCCTTTAACCTATATTTTTCCAGATGAAGAAGAAGTTGATTCTTTAAATTTTATCAAAAATCAATTAATAAACAATTTTTAAAATTATTCTTCTGCCTTTGTATATCTTTGTATTAATGCTGCTAAATTGATGTAAGTCAAGTGGAGCTTGTATTTAAAAATGTTTTAAAATAAATAAAAAACAATTTCAGGAAATAAAAGGTTGCCATCACCATCATGTTTAAAGAAAAATGTTAAAAGCTACACTGTTGGTTATAAAAATTATACTAATGAATTTAACAAAAGAAACCGGGAAAGGCATTAGAGAAATAGCAAATGAAAATCGATTAAACGAATCTGCTTTACGCAGCTAGGTAGCTAAAGAATTGGAAATCCGACAATTGGACGACGATAATTCCGTTGGAATTCGTCAAAGAAGTCGTTTACATGGCGGAAGAAGAAAAGCAACGTTTTCTGATCTAGAGAATCAGCTGGCTGAATAGGTTCATGACCGAAATACTAAAAGTTTAACAGTCACAATTAAATATTTAATGTCTCACGCTCGCTTTATTCGAGATGAAATTTTAAAAATGGTTGAAAATACATTGAAAGATTGTTTAGAAGAAGCTAAGACAGATTTTCGAAAGACAGCAGATAAGTTGCGATCATTTGCTGCATCCCCAGGTTGGTGCAAAAACTTAAGACTGCGTTTCAATTTTGTAGTTCGCGCTCAGACCACAGTACGAATATTACCAGAGAACTACAAGGGACTTGCAGTAAATTTTGTCCTGGATTGTGTAGAGCTCATCAAAAAACTAGATATTAAACCCGAAAATATGTTAAACTTTGATCAAATTCCCAGACAATTTGAAAAAGAACCCGGCAAAAAAACCATCACAGAAAAGGTTCCGACGAACTTTTCCTGTGTAAAGCTTCAAGCAATCATCAAAAATATACTTATTCACCAACAATTGCAGCTAATGAAAAATTTGTCAACCAACACCTTCTTTTCTCTGGCTTGAAAAAAAAACCAGCATTAGAAACCAGATTTGATGTAGATACAAACAAAACTGGAATGTGGTCTCAGCAAGTTTTTTCAAAAATTACCTTGAAACGGTTATCTTGAAAAGGCCACAAGACATGGCTTATAAGGAACCTGTTTTGCTAACTTTAGATAGTTACGGAGTCCATTTAGCCGTTCTGAATGAAGTTAAAGATGAGTATAAGCGAAGATATAATATACATTTTCGAATAATTCCACCAAATCTGACGGGTATATTACAACCGATTGATGTCTGCTTGAGAAAATCATTCCAAACTTTTTACAATAAGAAATATGATAACTATGTATCCTCAGCTTTACAAGATTCTGAAATGCAAACAAAAGCTTGTAACATTAAGAAACCTTCTTACAAGTGTTTTTCAAAATGGATTTACGACTGGTCTACACAGAAGTCTCAGTATTCAATTTCTAAAGCATTCATAGTTTGTGGAATTACACAGGAATTTTCCATTGATAGCTTATTTGATTTACACCACATGTTGGGTTCTTGTTTTGAAGAAAAAGATATCTCTCCTGAAGAATGAAAAAACTTAGAAATGACTGAAAATTTCTTTGAATCGAATCAGGTTGAATGGACAGTAAGCAAAGATAGTAGTTCTTTATAAAGATCTATTTATGATTCATAAGGTTGTGCAGTGACTTTGAAAAACGGTTAACTGATATACAAGAAAAGGTCATACAAATGATTGAAACTGATCCGGAACTGATTCGGAATTTTGAAAAATCGAAAAAATGAGTGAATTTGAATAGTACACGCGCGAGGGTCATACGCGAACAGACGGTATAAAGAATCAAAGGAAAATGCTGCAGTTGGACTTGGAAGTCAGTGGTCCGTATTCACCTGCAAAAGATCCTTCAGTTTATAATCTTTTTGCTCTCTGGAACACAGTGTGAAAGACAGGACATTCGTGTATAATAATTGATTTCTTTCCGGAATTACAGAAATATCTATATAACCAGTATACGTACAAGAAGAGCTCAAAAACAAAAACCTCTACTAATGATTGTTTCATCGTCACAAATCTATAAAATATAATGAAATTAAAAAAATATGTAATTCATTTCAACACCATTAATTTAATGAATAATAATTTTTTTTTCCAAACATTTCTTTCTGGTTTGAAATTATTTGCGCTATAGCTATCCCGGAGTTTGCGAGTGCATACTGTTTTAGTGTTCCCCTGAAGTGTTACATATAGGAAAATTCACCTTACAGCATTTATTATAATTACACAAAACACTTCGAATATTTTCCTTCCACCGAAAAATTTCATTGACATTAAAAATCCCTTTATTGGATTTTGTGGCCTTTTTTAAAAACAATAACTAGATGTTTCAATCGCGTTTAAATACAATATATTTTTCAAATTTTTAATGAACATTCCGAGTTCGCTAAGAGTTTGATTTATTTGTGCAATTGGATAATAAGCTGACTTCAGGATTGCTTTAACAACAACAAATTTCCAACAATATATTAAGATTTATTGATTAGTACAATTACAACTGATTTCTGTTCCCATAATTGGAACTCCATTGATAAAAATTTCATAGAATAATTCAATGTCGTTCTTATTATGGCATTTCATGAAGGATATCACTTAAGATCAATCCAGAAATATTTACCATAGATAAACTGCTGTTTCTGATTTAATATCTCGGACAATTGAATAAATTGCTTTACTTTGCATCAATGATTCCATTTCTTTTAATTGCCTAGCAAATTCACAACTTCAATAACCATTTTTGTCAATATAATTTCTGGACAATTTAGTTTATTTGTTTTCCAAATATCATTTTTCATTAATATTACTTCTCCGTCAATTTATCTCTCGTCTACTGCTTTCAGGCTTTTTGCAATTTCAGGATTTGCTTTTACATTTTTGCTTATATTAATGTATTTTCTTTGATAAACTTTGGCTGCCATTTTCTACATTGTAATTTGTATTATTGACAACCATAATTAAAAGTTCTAATCTAATTTTTATTTATTCAAAATTTTATCTTCTACATCATATTATTCAGTCAAATATTCACGAGGAATTTCTTTTAATGTAGTGTTGTATATTATATACAGTATATATAAGGAATTCAACAAACAGCATCAATCAACAACATGGATCCATAAAACCATTTATTAAATTGTTAATAATAAATTACTTAAATTTCATTTTTTATTTACTCATATCGAATACATTTTCATTACCAGTTATTTTGATGTTTTTGCGACAATCAAGGGATGTCCACAGCCCGTCATTCCTGTCACCTTTATCTTTGACAGGCTGTCAAGATAATATTTTTATTTTCGTTTTTATTTTCGTTTAATATTTGAACTAATTAATACTGAACTTAATTTTTGTCTGTTTTCCATTTTAATTAATTATTTTGTTTTATTGATTTATCTAAATTTTTTCAATTTTTTTTTGTTATTTTGTTTTTAACTGTTAATCTAATATTTTCTTTGGTATTCTGTTTGTTTCCTCAAGTAATTTAATTACTTTAATAATTATTTTTATTTTATTATTTTAGATATTCTCAACTCGAACTTTAAATCATATAAAACATTTCGAAACAAATTTTCGTGATAATTAATTTAGACCTTTTATCAGTTAATATTCCCATTAAACTTCTATATATTTCAAATATACACTTGACATCTTTTTTCTTGTGATTTCCAGAAATTAATTTTTTGTTTATTTCCAGAATATTGGTGATAAAAGTTTTAGTTTTGGTATATATACAGGACCGGCCTGAGGTTGATGCAAACGGTGTGATCGAACAAGGTGTTGTTGCGATTTTTAAATAAAATGTTATTAATAAATTATTTTTATCTTTTGTTCTTTGAAAACAATCATAAATAAATAAAAATATGTGTCATAATTATAAAGTTTTATGTTTGACATGTTAATTTTATTTTTATTAATTTAACTGTTTTACTTACTAATTCTGAAAGTAATAAAAACAAATTGCAATAAATTATTATTTCTTGTATGAAATTTCTTTCAAGGTCCAGCTTTTGTTTGGGTCGGCCCTGGGTATATATGAAGTCCTTAATAAGCGTGAAAATGCGAGGACCCTTATTAAAAGTGTTGGGGTTATGTAAATTTAGGTGCCCTTCACGTATGGCACTACGATGCAACTCATTCCTTCCTTACCGTATGGAGTCGGCACTGATTGAATACTCATTTTACATGTAACAACACTAAATTTAAAATTAAATATTTTTAAAGACTTTCTGACTTCTAAAAAATAAAATTACATCTCAATATTGTAAAGTACATTTATTTTCATCATTTATTTCCTCAAGCTTGCTTTGACAAAGGTTTTCATGGCTAATATAGTAAAAAAAATCAATCGAATAGAATAGATCAGCGGTTCTTAAGGATTTTTGGTCACGACCCAAAATCCTAAAATATTTCTCCAAAAGACTCAAAAAAATTTTTTTTAAATTAAAAATTTAATATAGATTGTAATTGTTGGCTACTTCATCACCGCACATAATACGTGCCATATCGAGTGCATCTGGTTTGATTAATGCTTCTGCAATGTTATGAGCTTTCTTCTGCCTCGCTATCAGCTATGAGACAATGATGCCTGTTTAGTAATATTTAAAAAACTTGAATTTACTGGCCCATCTAAACGTTGCCTTTTTATTAAATTTTCTTGTGATTTAAAGAAATTCTGATCTTTTTCGTCAAATTTAAATTTTTTGTGCATTGTCGTAAAATGCCTTCGAAATTTATTTGGTTTCATTGATTCGGCACTTAAAATGGTGCCACATAAAACACATTGAGGCCTATATTCGCCTTTTACAATTATATATGTAAATCCCAAATCCAAATATTGTTCTTTATATTCATGCTTTTTCATAATGAGGAATATAATTTTTTCTGTTAATGTTAATTATGTAAACTTCTGTATTAATTTTTTGAATTGAATATTTTAAACAATACTCTTAAGAATAAACAAATTTAATTTTTAAACTTTCTTCTGAATGATCATTAAAAAAGCTATTTTTGGTTAATAGTCATAAGAATTTTCTTATAAAGCAAATTTTAAGCTAAAGTTCGCTTGAAATGTAAAAAATTTTTCAAAGAATATTAAATTTGTCAAAATGCTCCGCGACCCAAGAAAAAATGCTCCACGACCCAAAAGTGGGTCGCGACCCACGTTTAAAAACCGTTGGAATAGATGAAAAAAACATTTGATCAATTTATTGCATCATGAACAGAAAGAAATTTTAACTTGTGTTTAAGGACACATGGCCGTGCTTGACCAGCGTTCGAAGCATGCAGGCGATCAAATTAAAAGGCGGCCTAATTGAAATGGACAACAGCACCACATTCTTTTTTTGGGTCAATTTAACATAATAAAAAAACAAACCATTTAAGGTTTTTATAATTATATAAAAAAATATAATTATATTATTATAAAGTATATGATTTTTAAAAATTTTGGTCAACAAAAAAAGTCACAATTTTAATAAATATCAATATTTTTCTTACATTAATTTAACTCAACCCCTATTTATATTTTTAAACTATTTATTATAAGATCTAAAATTTTTTTATTGTGTTATGCACATTATATGTGGTTATAATAATAAACATTAAAGATTAAGACTTAATATTTTTGCTTTGTCATCTCAGAGGCGGCCATAAGAAGGAACGCAGGCGGTCATTTACCCATGCATGGTACTGTTTGGACATTACTTTTACATTTTACATGATTATTTGTTCTTTTGTGTATAAATAAAATGAAGAATAAAAAAATTTGCGGTGAAAACAATAATTATGTATTGAAAAAAAATTTTTTTATTTAATATTAAAATTTTTGAAATTTATTTAATCATGATTCAAAGCTCATTAATTTATTGTATAGAAAGATTGCTATGTGTACTTCCATAAAGTAACCTCATTTTTATTTTTATTTACAATATAAATATGATCCTATAGAAATTGTGTTTCTATCAAATCCAACGTTGATTTTATTCTTCCATGCAATATATTAATATTTGTCCTGCTTTTATACATTAAAAAACGCTATCATTTAAAACAAAATATTGATTTAATGAAATATTAAAAATTAATTCTAAATTTAAACCTTATCATAGCCAAAGTCTTTATCGAAAAATATTTAAGTTTTAAAAATACTAATCTATTCATTTGTTATAATTGTTGCCATACTCATAAGATAAAAATTTATCGTAAAAAAATTCTAGTTAAAAAAAGTTATCGATTTTTCAGGCCTTCATGTCATTGGTGAAGTTTTACTCAAACATGTACAAATTTTATACATGAAAGTGTAAATCAAAACTTGATAAGGTTATTATTATTATTATTATTATTATTAACTCAATGATTATTATCAACTTCACTAAATTCTGATAAGATAAATATTCTGTCGAAATCTATTTGCCTCTAGACCGATAATAAATAAAGCACAACCAATCAAATTGCAGATAATTGCCGCATGTATGTATTACACACATCTGGTTGGATTTTTATAATGGCTCTTTGATTTTTCGCTTATTCACTATTAGCTCACATGTTATGAATTTGAGATTATTTCTAATCTAATCCGAATTTCAATATCGTACAAAGGTAAGTGTCGTCATCACAAGTGGCTTTAATATTATCATTTAAAATTTTTATCATTATCATTGATTGCTTTCCTCATTCAAATTTAACTGATTGTTATCAAACTCATTTGATAACTCCAAATCTAATTGACACTCATGTAAATATCCCATTCAAATTTCCGTTCTCATCCGTAAGATCCATCATACGACAATGTTTCGCCCATCGGTATTGTCAAATTCTAACCATAAATTGTTCGATAAAGATTACAATTATTACATTTATCATTTTAACAATAAATATTACTTTTTTTCAGAAAGAAATTGATCCATAATGGACATTGTATCACCGAAATCCAACACGAGCAACCTAAATGCCTTGATTACGTATTCGAATTGTCCCAACATTGACTTACAGTCGAATGATCTATCTGTGAATTTGACCAATTCTCAAAACTTTCACGAATTGGATCACAAAACCAATTACGGATACAAAGTTTCAAACAATGAGACGAAATTGAATCCTTTTCCATATTTAGCTCAATCGAATTTAACAGATTGTACGACAGATATTACTGGAGATCTGAAAAATCCAAATTCACAAATAAACTATGGAAACGGAATATCGTTTTCTGAATTTTCCAAAATGTCTGAAAACAATATCCACGGATATCCACCGTATTGTTTTTCCACTAAACTATTTCCTATTCCAAATCTCCAAGAGAAATCTATAATCAATGATAACTATTCCGTGAAATCCACTGCCGGGGGCTTTATCGCAGAATCAAATGAACACCAAAACTCTGTAAATACTGGAAATTCCTACAATTCCAATTTAAGCTCATACAGAACGGTTATTCCGGCTCATTTTCATCTTTTCAATCAAAATTCACCCGAATCAACATCATTTTACAATACCGCTTGGAACAACTACCCGTTCCAAATATCCCCAAATTATCCCATACAAAATCTACCGGATTCTACTATAAACTGGACAACAAACAGCCAGATTCCAAACAGCAATTTAGTTTTTGATCCTTGGAGCTGCAAATCAAATCTTAACCTGCCTCCGATTAATGAATTCGGTTCCAGTGAGTAATTATATTGTTATATGTTGAAATAATAATAATTAAAGATTTATAAATAATTATCAGTCTCATACTAAAGATAAATAATTTCATTGTACATTGGCGATTATTATTATTATTATTATTATTATTATTATTATTATTATTATTATTATTATTATTATTATTATTATTATTATTATTATTATTATTATTATTATTATTATTATTATTATTATTATTCAGACAAGCTAATTGTTTGAATGATTATTAACCGATAAGATAAGCTCTGGCAGAACAAACGCGTTGACTGTTGTTACTGATTTATCTTGCAGTTGATAAAGTTTCCACTATCTATAATCGCGCCTATATTTGCTTATGATAAATTATGTAAATAATCAAGGATATCTGAAATATAAAATTAATTACTTTCAAATCATAAAATTTTAAAATTCCAGATTGCGATGTCAGCAGAGAGTGTGTGAACTGTGGAGCTAGCAATACTCAATTGTGGTCTCGGGATAATACTGGCTATTATTTGTGTGATGAATGCGACAGGTTCTCTCAAAACAATAGTAGAAACATAGAAAAACTACCAACAAATCAAGTTTCGTCAAGTACCGAAAATGAATTTATGAAAAAATCCAATGCCGTAAATTTTGTTCACTTGTTGATCTTGTATGTAAATTGTATTTAAATTCTATCAGAATTTTCAACAATATGGAAAAAGATCAGATCTCGAATGTAGTAATTGTAAAATTACCAAGACTTCTTTATGGAGAAGAAATAATGAAGGAGAACCTGTATGCAACGCTTGTGGTTTGTATTATAAATTACACAAGGTATTGCGTAATTTTTTTTATTAAAAATTATATATCACTTTTCTTAAAGTCTCTGAGACCTCTTTCCATGAGGAAAGAAGGAATACAGACAAGAAAAAGAAAGAGGAAAACACAAATGAAACCGGTTTCAACTCATATTGCCAATAATCAAAAAGTGCCGTCTTCAGAATCATCATCAGAGCAAAATCAGGTTTAATATTTTCATAATTGATAATTGTAAAAAACTAATTTGAGATATGCACACCATTTTAGGTGGCACGTGCATAAATTTTGATAATTATTATTGTTATTATGCATAGATACCAACTTATCTATTAACTATTATTTTAAAAATTATTATCTCCTTCCTGTTAAAAACGAATTAAATAAAATTACAGATAAGCAACACTAAATGAATAAATAATAATAATACTAAAAATAATAATAATAATAATAATAATAATAATAATAATAATAATAATAATAATTAATAATATTAATAATTTTCATTTAACAAAAATTTAAAATTAAAATTATATAAATCCTCTATTAAGTTTATAAACACTGTGAAATCAAGTGAAAATTGCTATAACATGATTTCTGAAAATTCTCCAACATACATGCCAAATATATCAGTCCAGCCATTCAATCGCATCCTGAATTCCAACCAATATCAATTCCAATCAACAGAAAATCCCATTAATCAAGTATTAAAATGTTAGTTTTGAGTGATTCACAACTTTTTGTTTTTCCTTCAGTCATATTTAAATTCTTCAATCAAAAACAGCAATCCCTTTTACGATTCTGAAAGTATTCTTTATTCCTACAACAATTCAAACAAAATCAAAGATGAACCCTTATCCATGGACAATGAACAAAAACCCTATTCATCAATCAACGACAAAATCGACGTTAACTCCATAGTGAGAATTAACGAAATCTCAAACAATTCGAATTCGAGTTAATCATTCTGATCTACTTTTTAATTATATATTTAAGAACCATATATACTTCGAAATATAATTTTAATGATAAATTTTATATCTAAAAAATGTAATTTTTAAGTGCGAATTATTAAGTATGCATTTAAATAGTGCAATTATTGTGGTAGTTATTTTTATTATTAAATAAATGTTGTTTGTAAATTCAAAAATTTGTAGTGGATTGTAATAAAATCAAAATAAAAAAACTAATTTATTGTCTTAAAAATTTTTTCAAGGCATCCAAATGATCTTTGTTTCCCCAAACGGTTTTAAAAACATTTCTCTCGATATTTAGAGCACAATCGATATTAAGATTAGAAATTTCCCATACGAGAGTTTTGATAGCAAAAAGCACATTTTCAGGCACCTCATCAATGATGGACTTAAGATTATTAATAGTTTCTCTTAGTCTTTCTTCAGGATTGTTTGATTCGAGAATTCTATCAACCAGGCCGATTTCTAACGCTTTATTAGCATTGATCACCTCAGTGCTCAGAAGATATTTCAGAGCTTCCTGCATTTAAAATCAACACATTAAAACAATTTACGAAAGATTGAGTTTTGATAACAAAAAAAAAAACTTTCAGTAAGCAATAACTCATATGCAATCTCAATTTCTAGCCAAGAACAAGACGTTTAATGGCGCCAAATAAAAATTGTCAAAAATCTAGTACGGGAAAAATTGTCAAAAAAAGAAATCAAAAAGATTAACTGAGTAGACTAAAGATATTTAATAAAAAAGTTACTTGTTTGCCGATTAGTTGTATAAGTCTAGGGCAACCACCCCAACCAGTAGTAACACCTAAATTTCTTTGTTTAAATGATATTTTTCCAATTGACGAAATAAATCTAAAATCACAGCATAAAGTAAGTTCAGCCCCACCTCCATAGGCCACACCCTTCAACAAGAGCAATACTCAATGATGGAAGTTTTTCAATTCTTCTGGTAACGGACTAAAATAAAAAAGTTCAATTTATTAATAACTTTTGATTTTAATTGAATTTATATATTTATAAAGCTCTTTTAAGAACAATATTTAATATATCAATAAATCAAAAGAACGTAAAGAGAGAAATTTATTAATCCAAATTTTTCTTTATAACTGCAATAAAACATTATTCAACAAGTTCGTGATAATGTTTTTAAAAATAAAATTCTGAAGTAAAAATCGTTCTAAATATCACTAGCTTTAAAAACTGAAAATTCATATATATATTTATACTGTAAAACCTCTAAAAATCCATCATTTTCTATTAATTCCCAATTATACTTTTTGAAAAAAAAGATGAAAATTTAAAATATTCCTCCGCATGAAAACAAAAAATTATAAAATTAATAGATATCTATGAGTTTTAGATAATATTCAGTATTAAACCAAACCATCAATAAAGTTTTTAATTTATTGACAAAAAATATTAGATAACAAATATTATTATTTGCTGTTTTAATTAAATAAAAATGTAAGCCATAGAAATTCCAAGTAGTAGAATTCGCGAAAACTTTGTTAAAATCAGAAAAGCAAATAAAAATGTCCACCTATAATCCTAACAATCTCTAATGTTTTAGGTAGCATTAAATGTTACTAAACCACTAGTCTTGGTAGTGGAGTATCCTGGCAAATGTTGTCACGGGAGGTTCAAACTGTATGAAATAAGACAGCAACAAAATGGGTGGCTTTGGTAGATGCAGTTGAAGATTTATCAATGAGCTGACGATTATATAAAAATGAAAAATTACGGCTTGATTGTTTATAAAAGGAATACTTTTAACCATGAGCTTACAGGGATAAAATATTTAATACCCAACGAAAAACACCCAACTCTAAATATTCTCGAATTTAAAGTTATAAATCTTATGTCAATAATTATAGCTGATGACTATTTGCAATTAAAAATAATTTATTACTCTTTATTACAAACTCAAAAAATTAATTTTATTTTCTCCAATGGAGTCTTTATTTCTTTCTAAATCTCTAAATGAGTTCGATCGGAAATACGGAACGCATTTATTAAACTTGATACTATAATACAAGAAATATATTTATTTGTTATATAAGAACTAAGAAACTCTGCCAATTTAAAACGATCACGTTTGGAGTGAAAGACATTAGGTATAACCAAAAGAATTCAACCAAGTTAGCTGAAAAGTGCGTAAATCGTTTAAATATATCCGTTCAAAGAAGAGTACAAAAAGTTTAACTTTTAATAATTTTTAAAATTTATATTAGAGAAATTTGTTAACAGAAATTCATTCACATGAAAAATATGGGAAATCTTATAAAAGAGAACTCGCACATTTTGCTCATATAAAAATAATTTAGAGTAGCTGCTGCATTATTTTATAGTGTACAAGTTTAGGATAGGTAAATGAAAGGACCGACACCTTACAACTATGCATTCAGAATATATTGGTATTCACAATAATTTTTTCAAAGAAAATTAGGTTAGATTTACAAAAAAAACTAAGATTCAAAAAAATTTGTCCACGGGACAATTTCAATATAAAAATTTTTATTCCATGCAACATTGAATTTTTACACACATGCAAGTTTGTGTTTCGATAATATAACTTTATTGATTTTTTATTCCAATACAAACGGGTGTAATACGTTAGTGAGTTTTGCTAATACTGTCTTGGAATTTTTAATATTTCAATGATTCTTAATGTTTAAAATTTATAAAATATTTATTATTTAGTCTTATCGTAAAAATGCCAAAGAAAAGTGCTAATTTACTGAAAACTATAGCTCGACTTATCTGTTCATTAAAAAAGATAAAACTGATTACAAAACTTTTTGCAAACCTATAATACCATTTTAAGTATTAGTCATGGAGAAATTGCCGATATAAAGGGTCACATTAAAAAAAAACAGAAACATACTTCATACATAGGATCAATAAGAATGTCTAAAATAACCCAAAAGAAGAACGGACAACCGCCACGGAATTATGTTTTGCAGAACATGTAATTAAAAAACAATAATCTTTCATTTCAAAGATCTTCTTAACAAATTAATTTCAAAGATGTTTAATGACAATATTCTTCGACCAGAAAAAAAACAACTCATTTGATTAATCAAGTTCTTGTGCCTCAATCAGTGCATCTCATTCTCAACAAACTGCAAAGATGCTCATTTTATAGTATTGGTACCGATTCTAATAATCACAATGATAAAATTTGTAATCCATAAATTTATGCAATATTTATTTCTAAAACATGAATAAATGTAAAATTGTTAAAATTGGGGAATTTAAAGAGGGGATCTTCAGATATGGTGGTCAATTTTTGTATACAAACGTTAAATGAATTGCAAATAGACTTCAAAAAGTGCATTGGATTTGGGAGTGATATTGCTAATATTAATTTTGGCGGGCGACAAAAAGAAATACAAATAATAATGTGCACAGTAAATTGGTAATATAAATTGTAGCAGGCATTGAAGGAATATGATCCCATGCTCACATTTTACATAATACGCTACAAACTGCAGCTGACCAACTATCATGTGAAATTCATCGAATAATGTTTAAAATATTTAGTTACAATTCAATATATTGATAATTTAAAAAATTGATTCTAAGTTTACTTGAATCGTAAAAACGAGTTATATTTATTTAAATGAATTTATTGTGGCCCGTGATAGTATTTTTCCGAAAATTTGGCCCTTCGATTGATTTGGGTTGGCCACCACTGATATAGAGTATATAAAAAATTACTCTTATATACAAAAAAGAGATTGTTATCGTTATCAACCACAATAGTATAAACTTTAAAATTATTTGAAGCTCTAAAGACCTTTCTACATAATAACAGTGACAGCGTTCATTTTCATATATTTAAAAAGAAGAGAAAAAAAAGTCAATTATAGAAGTTTAAGATGTAATCTTCACTTCAGAGTATGTTAACAGAAAAGTTGGAGGTTCAATCTTTACCTATCCAAGTGTATTCGATGTTGAATAAATACAAAGAAAATGGAATAATTTCAATGGAATAATTTAATAAAGAGATAGCAAAGTCTTATGAAACACTGAAAGATTATATGAAACAATGGATAAATATTCTGTCTTTTCCTGTATGCGCTTGGAAAACATATCAGAATGTCCGTTTATTGAAAAAACAACTGAATATTTAAATACGAAAAATATTGTAATAAATGACACATATTTGTTCAATCATTTGTTTCATTAAAAAAGATATTAATAAGAGATTTGTAATCTCCTAATTGGAATGGAAAAATAGCTGTAGAAAAATGGGTAGTTATATTTTCGGAAATGAAAAAAGAATTTTCCGAACAATATAAAGATTTATATCGCATGTACGAGTATGCTATTCTCCATATCAGGGATATAATGGTAACGCGGAGAAAATACTCTCGTTGATGAAAATTCAATGGAAAGAAGAAAGAAACAGACTTTCTATATAGATATAGTTGAAAGTATTCTACAGTGTTTTGAAAACTATGGTTTCAATTATTGCCAAATATATGATTATGTACTAAAAAATAAATAATTTTTGCGAAAAGCCAAATATAAATTCAAATTGATGTTAAAATTTGTTTTTATTCCTACATTTACATTTTCATTTATTTTTGACAGTTCTTGTTCCAATTAACAAATAATTAATGTTAAAATTTGCTGATTTTATTTTCTTATGCAAACTAATTAAAAAAATAACATGGCAGCCTTAACGAGCCAAAATCTGGGGAAGAGGAAAAAATGAAATGGTCTAAAATTTTTAATTTTCTTCGAAAGGAAGTGGGGCCCCAGTTTAATTACCAAAAAATCAGGCAATCCTACTGTTTCGTCATAAACATTGCTTGATTCACGAGATATTAAATCTCAAAAATGTTAAAAAATAAAGATTTAAAAATATAAATATTAATAGGTTAAATATTAAATATAAAAGGTTAAAAAATATTTTAATATATAAAATAATAATAAAAACCTGAATAAAATATTTACAGAGTAAATATATATATATATATATATATATATATATATATATATATATATATATATATATATATATATATATATTTCCAGTTGCAAATAATATTCGACGATAAAATTGCGACAAATACTAATTGATGATAACAAGGTTGGAAGAATAAAATATTCACTAAAATCCGTTCCCCATTTTTCAAAAAATAATATTTATATTTATATTTATTCATTTGCTACATGATAATTTTTTAGTTTAGGACTAAGTAACATGAAGTTTGGAACCCATTGATGTACTCAATTTTGATTAATAGAACGAATACGAACCTTAATAATTTCTTTGGTTAGTTGATTCTTTGCCGAATAGTTGATGACGAAAAATAATTTTTAGCAATATTTAGCAGAACTTACATATAATTGTTATAAGATAAATTATTTGAGAAAATAGAATGATAAATCAAAAAAAGAAATTTCACATTTTCTATGAAAGTGCTCCATTTAAAAATAAGACTGATTGAATTTGTGCTGTATATTATTTTTTAAAATATTAAAAAAATTAGAATTTATTAATTTATTTGTGATTACACGATTGTGACTACTGAACTGCAAAGGTATTTGAAAAGCACAACTAGATTGAAAAAAAGCTTTTACGTCGATCAATTTCAACACATTGGAATATACTTAATAAATGTTCCTCAATTTACTGAAAAAAGTCCTTCTAATTTTTGTTTTCAATGATAACTTACTTTCTCTTGTTTCAGACGTAATGAATTATAGAAAAAATGCGCGTTATATTTTTCAAATGCGATTGCAACTAATCTTATCTGTTGTATTGGCATAAATTTATTAAACCGTTTAAATGATCAAAACTGTTTTCTGAAATTATGAAAATTAAAATACACTGCAAAATTTGCACAATAAATTGGTAAAACATTTTCTATATAACATGTTAAGCGCAGCTAATTCAATGTATATTGTGGTCACCAGCAGATACCTAACACTTGAAGCAAAGTCCGAATTGCCCACTGTCAACCCGTTATGAAATCAAAACAATCTCAGAAAATATATAATAAAACTTAAGCAAGTATGGATTCTGGTAGTCTCAACTAATTAATCCTCAAACTACTACGAAATTCACAATCACATTTTAACCAAGTGTCTATCTGTAGAGACAAGTGTAATTTCTATACAAAAAGACTTACTGAATCAACTTTAGTTATCATTTATTGCATGGTACTCATCAAAGGACTGAAATTGTAACTTTTGACCATCTTCTCATTTCTCAAAACAAGTGAATAATTATTAGCATTCATGATAATAAATAAATTGCTTTTTGTGTTCATTGCAGACAAACTTGCGACAAGAATTGCACTGAAAGCCTGTATATCTCCTACAATTCCTGATTTAACATTTCCTTGGTTTGTTAGTATTTGCTCTAACTAACTGTGACTTGAGTGGAAAACCAAAGGCAGTGAATGCATCTTTGCACTGCCCTTAAATTGTTAGATTGTTGTAGCATGTTTCTATGTTTTGATGAGACAGATCATCAGCCAGCTTCTTCATTTATTTCATGCGCGTTCCCTGATATCCACTATCCTTCGTGAACAAGTAACCATTCATAGTGGCCACGTCGATCATATCAAAAAAATAAATAAATGAATAGTGATTGGTCTTTCTTCAACATGTGAAATCCTCAATCCGTGAGTTCAATTTTTCTACTCCAATTTTCCCATATTGTAATTGAGTATAAATTGTGGTTTTTTGTCCTCACGAGTTGATATAGAATTTCCTGTGTCACAAGAGCTCAGAAGAACATTTCACACCTTTTTTGAGACATATGAAGCCAACATAATTCTGTTCTCATGATCCCAAAGGAAATGTGAATTGAACACCTCTTGACTGTGACTTGCCTTCTTACCAGTTGGCCCATCTCGACGTCCAGATGGTATTGTGCCAGTGCCTATCAATACTTTCGACAATAAATTCAAAAAGACTGATAAGTGAAGTATCTATCCATAATTACATTTCGATGAGAGTAGTGATACGGCTCCACTAATTTCCATTAAGTCTCTCAACATAACCCCAGAGTAAATGAATGAATTCAATGCATTCAATGTACTAAAATCAGAGTAAAAATTTTTTTATCCCATATTTGGCTGACTTTGCAGACATATATGCATGACTACACACAATATGTATAACTGTTCATCTACTAACAGTGTGTCAGCTCGAACATGAACAAGTAAATTGATGTTGAAGAATTCCCATATTTCTCGAACTGCTGCAAGTTTATCGGTCATTTATCATTCCTGTCGTGATACGCTGTTGTCCATAGTGACGTGGCGAAAGAATTGCTACGAGCGGTTATGTGACATAACACATATATAGAATGGCTTGCTAGCAACAGGTCATAAAATGACGACAGTGACAAATTTTATCGTGGTCAGCACCACCTCTCAAAATTATTGCTATTCCCACTTTCAGTTCATAGTAACTGAAAATTATTTTCTTCAAGGCCCTCATTCTCATATTTGTATCTCAAAATTGTTTCCCTTATAAATAGAAAAAATGACTCACATTCTGTTTGAGGTTGAACGACAGAACCAGATTGAAAATCATTTACATTTTGAACAAGACGATAGACTAGTTGAACAGGTTTTCTCCACTAGGATACACACAATGTTCGTGAAATTGATAATGAACCCTATTTTCATACTCGGTCATTATCACTGTCATTTTGTTCTTCAAATGGTTCACCATCACTTAGGTCTTCGTAAACAGAAGTATCAGTTTGATCCAGGGATTCACTTCTGGTGTCATCTTCTTCATCACTTTTATTACTGAAATCATTGTTAAAACCATTGCCTGTAGAAATAATACGTTGCAATACAACTTGTAAAAGCTAGTCTAAATGGGCGATCCAACATGATAATAGTAGATATAATGACACACTTCGTAAAGCGTTACTAATAATATAAATGGCTGAAGAAAATTGTGTCTTGGTTAGAATGTTTCAATAATGATATAAATTGTGCAGCCTTACTGACTCAAACATATGCAATACTGAGTATTTTAAGCATGGAATCGAAAATATATCGAAAAAGAGTGCTTATCTTCATTTTCTTATAAGTTATCAAAAAAGATTGCCTACACAGGTATTTTGAAGGTTAATCAGGGTTAGATATTTTACATATATAAAAAATATCATAAAAACATTTTAAAAAACAGTATCTAAGATGATAACCGTTATCTAAAATGATATCTGAGCTCATATGATCCATGAATATGTTTGTAATATGATAATGATAATATTTATTATTATAACACAAGATTCATCCCGCAATTAAAAAAATACCAAAAACAGCCATAGACAGCAAAATTTTATCTAAAAGATCACAAAGTACTAAATAATTAGAACAAACTATATTTTTCAATAACGGAAATTATAAATAAAAATTCAAAACTAATTTCAAAAATATTTATTTTCGACAAACAATTATTGTTATAATTATTATTCAAATAAATAGACAAGTCTTTCTCGTAATTTTTATTAATTGGAAATTTTCGACCTAAAAAGGTTCTTTACTTAAATACGATAATTCAGCTGATCTTTCTAATCGAAAATTTCTTTTACTTTTGTTTAATTTGTTTTTGAATGTTCACAGAAAATATAAATATTTAACCAAAAAAAAATAACTGATTATACTTGTTGGGTTATTGGGTTGGTGATAAAATTAAAATTCTTACTCTGACTCCAAGTGTGTCTTTGATTGACCCACAAATAACAATTAACACTTTAAACTTTATTGAATTTCACAAATATTTTCACAATAATAAAATTGGCCTCAACAAACTAATTAGCGATTATACAATGCTTATTACAACACTATGGTAAGGAATAGCACACGTGTATAACCTTGATTTGACAAATCTCTCACAACTGAGGAGTGTAGTAATTGGTAATTATAACTGTTTTTTTCTGATTCGACTTGGATTTACTCGCCGAACTTTACTCTGTTATCAACTGAATAAACTCTTGCTACTTCTCTTTATTTCTGCTTTCTCTTTAATTTCATCTGCTTCAATTCTATTCAAATTCTCCAGATAAATTAAATATTATATCTCCAAATTATTTCCCAAATTTCCTTTAACTTGCTCTTTCAATTTGTTCTCTCAATTGTTGCTCCAAATTGTTCTCTCACTTGTTCTCTTAATTCTTTCTAAATCGTTCCTTTAATTCCTTCTAAATTGTTCTGCCTGCTTCTGCAGTACTTCCTCCTTTTATACCTTGTCACTTTGTGACACTTCAATATCTTCAATTTCCCATTTTTCTCTAACATGATTTCCCAATTTTCCCTACGACCGAGTTATCTTTGACAGCTGTCGAGATAAGTATATTGTTTTTTCTAATTTTCACGATTTTGAAATTCCTCTCCTTTTTGTACTAATTAATTAGTACTGATCTTTGTTTTGTTTTCATATCTAATTTCTTTTGTTTCATTCCTTTTTCTCATTTCTAATTTCTTTTTGCTTCCGTTTGTCATGACGATCTTCCCCCTAGTAATTTTATTTATTTATTTAAAAATTTGTTATTTAGGTATCCTCAACATACTTCTTTTCCATTAGGGATTAATGTAGAAAAAATTAAAAAATTATTAAAACAATAAATATTTAAATTGTAACAATTTAATTTTGAAATGTATTTGATGTTATTATATATAAATAACAAATTTTATTTTACGTTTTCTGTAAAAATGTAAATACTCGAAACAAAATTAGCTGTTGCAAATTAGAAGTTATCATTTTTGAGTAATTTCTTTTTATTCTATCATAATTATTTAATAGTAAAGCAGAAGAGGTCGATGAGGAGAGGTTGAAAAAAGGTTTGGGGACGTATTAAGCAAAATTATATGACATGATTTAAAGATACGGACAATACGAGATTCTATGAATAATGATTTAGGTTGGAAAACATTCTATAGTCACGCAAGCAAACGTATTAAATTTATTCAAATTTTACACAATTATTTGTTTTAATGATATATAATTTTAATTTATAGTATATTAAAATTAATTTAAAACAATAAGATCCCATTTCGCTTTCAAAACACTAAATGACTTATTATTAGTTCCTTAAGACAGTGAATTAAATAAAATAACAATATAAAGAAACCGGGAACAAAGAAATAATACGTAATCGATGACGTAATAAAAACATATACCCCCCCCCTCCATACAATCAATTGTTTTTTTCTTTCTTTTTTATAATCTAAGATTCGATTGATGGATATTCTATCTATTCTAAAAAAATACTAATAATAATAATAATAATCATAGTAATATTTCTGTTGAGGTTCTTAAATCTCAACTTGATGGTTCCTATATAAATAAGAACACAAACACTGGTTCAATAAATTTATTAAATTATCACAATTACAAATAAAAAAAATATAAAATTAACAATCACCTAAAATATATTTCAATTTGTATTGTATATATATGCGTGTGTATGTGTATGTAGATGCTTGCAGCTTCCTGAGCTCGGATGTGTAAAATAGGTATGCTCTAAATTATATTGCAATATCAATTTCTGAATTTGCAACTCTTCTTAGAAGCTCCTATTTTTTGGGTGATTTGACTGAGAAATCAGTCTGCTTATATACCAAAATTTTGTTGACAATTGTTTGTCAATACTTGCTATTATGGGGTGATTTCTTAGAAAGTACAATTCTATTTTTATATTTCAATAATTTATATTAAGTGCATTGAAGTATATATATATATATAGGTTTAGTTCAATGAAAAGCTAATTAATTTGTATATTAATACTTAATGCAGTGGTTTCCAACCCGGGAGGCGCCAAAGCTTTTGGGTAAAAAAATGATTTTCATACTATAATATCTACTGAAAGGGTAGAATTCACGTTGAAGTTAAAACGGAACATTGCTAATAAACATTTAAATTGTAATTATATAATTAAAGTAAGTTTAAATATAAAATAATTAAATATATTAAAATAAATTAAGCCAGCATTGAAATCAACATCAAAATTAAAATAAAAAGCCTCGAGGATATTTTCTTTCAATATTACCAAAAGTTCAGTTTTTTTGAATAAAATAAATTTTAGTGAAGTAATTTTATTTGCTAATCGTTAGTATATTTTCATATTTATATTTAATTATTATTTATTTTAAATTATGTATTATAAATTATATATTTTAAAATTATGTATCAAATAAAATATTTTTAGAAAAATGGATAAATATTTGAGTGGGTACAAGAGAAAAGTCGACAATAATGAAGATAATGATGCTGATACAAGTAGGAATAATATGAGAAAAGAAGGAGGTAAAACTCCCAAGAAAAGACAATACTGTTCATCATATTTATCGTTAGGATTTACAAGTGTTGTTATAGATGGCTAGGAAAAACCAATGTGATTGTTGTGTTTGAAAGTCTTGCCTTCAAATAGTATGAGACCAGTAAAATTAAAACGGCACCATGAAATTCTACACCCTGAATATGTTAATAAGCCCATAGAATATTTTCAAAGAAAATTGCACGAGATAAATATTGAAAAAGAAACGTTCAAAAAATAGTTTTAGTCACACCAAAGGCATTGGCTTCGTACCAGCAGCTGTTGATATGGTTCGAATAATGTTCGGCGAATCGTATGCAAAACAGTTGCAACAAATTCCGCTAGCTGATAATATCGTTGGGAGAAGAATCAATGATATTTCTGAAGATATCAGCGATCAATTAGTTTCTCGGCTGCATACTTCGATATTTGCTGGCTTCAATGAAAACAAAATATCGAGCCAGGTTAATAGTCGAAAAAGATTTACGAGTGGCAATCTCCACATTACTCTCAAGATTTGATAAACTTTCTGCCAATAGACAACAACAACCTTCGCATTAAATTTTGATGTGTTAGATGTAGTTTAACCAGTGGTCGGTTTTTTTTCTGTTATGTGGGTATATATTTAACGATAATAAAGCATATTTTGCATTTCGTTATTTATTTTGGCATGGAAATTATAAAAATTATAAATTTTTATTCTGTTAATTGTAGTTTTAATTTTTTTTGTATTAAAGTTATTATTGTTTAAAACGTGTTTATATTAATATATATATTAAAAAAAGATGGGGAGGCACCAAGAAAAAATTATTTATTGAGGGGAGGCACGGTAGCATAAAGGTTGGAAACCGCTGACTTAATGTGTTCTTAATTTGTCTAAAAATATTTTTAATAAGGTTCTTGACACTGTTCTCAGAAATGGAGAGATTAGATATGAATAAAATATTATTATAATGTGTTGTTTTTTTGTACAATTTTTGAGATATATAAGTATATATATGTATAATTAATTATGTATAATTAGTTAAAGCATCAAAACTTTATATTTTTAATTATTCTACATGAATAACACAGAAAATTGAGTAGGCTGAGTAAACATTCTTGCACCCAGTGAAAAGTAGATAATCAACCAAACGGTTGATTTTTCTTTGTTTTGAACTGTGCCACCGCGCACGAAAAATACATAATCAACATGCGTTGATTCATAAATGATCTTTATAATTAAGAATACAAAACAAACATTAATCGGCATATGTTCATAATTAATAATAATATTAATAATAATATAAAATAAAAAATAATAAATTTATTATAATGTCATCAAGAATAAATCAATATAAATCAAATTGTTAGTGATAAGTTATCACAATAATGTTTATTCTTTTCATCGCATAGATACCATGTTTTCGTCTAAGACAAATCAGAAGAATTTGTTTGTAATTAATCGCATCACACACTTTATTTGTGCAAAACATTGTTTTTTAAACCATTTAACGTGTCCAATAACTTGAGATTGAGCCATGATTGAATTTGAAACATTGGATAATTGTTCAACACTTTGGCGAATAAACATTTGAATTGAGTTGATCTTTTTAAGAGCTCGATTAAATAGAATATCATATTCATAAGTTAACCAGTTTATCTTTTTATCGCTAATGTCATAAATGGTTTCAGATAATTTACGAATAATTTTAAGTCTGGGGAAATTTCATAAAAATATCTTGAAGTTCCTCTTCTGCCATTTCATGATTTACAGAATTTAAATCGTTGATTTTCAATCGTTTTGATAAACTTTGAGAAATTGAATTAATGTCAATTAGAAATTTTGAAATAAAAATAAATTCATGAAAATCTTGATTATCTATGACATTTACATTACTTCCATTAATAATTTGCGACGATCACATGGACAAGTTTTACTGCTGAAAAGACATCTCTTCGCTATATTGCTCATTGAAATACGACATATCAAACATTCATTATCTTCCATATTTCACTAAAACCAAAAATTCAAACTTTTCATAAAACCGTTCCAGAAAAACAAAACTTCTCCAGACAAAAATTAAATCAATTTAAATCTACAATTCCAGAAAACATAAATCGATTGATTCAGCCAAACAATTTGTACTCTACAAATTAATATAAAAACCATAATATCAAAATAAAAACCTACTTCTCGCGTCTGTGTGCGCACACTAACAAGAATCGGTTTAACCATGCCGCGCACACAGACACGATACAAAAACCACCAAACAAATTGGCAGTCAGAGGTAAATGCCGTTCCCCCTCTGACCGGTCGAAACATACCATCATTATTGATTATTGTCCACATATATATTTATTCTGTACCTATTTGTTCCTATTATGTAGTATTTGAGCTTCAAAGTCTTTAACGTTCTTCCATCTTCTAACATTAATCCTTGGGGTGTTAAGGTTATGTCCTCATAACCTTTTCTACAAAGTAAATATCTATCTCCTTTTCTTCCTTAGTTATTGTTGTTTTCTTGATATTCTTGTCATATATTATTGTAATATATTCTTCCTGAATATCTTCTATTGACATTGTAGGTCCTGGTCCTAGTTCATCTTCATCATTATATATATATATATATATATATATATATGTTTATTTGGAGTAATTTTTTTCATTTCTCTTTCTATCGCCTGTTTCCATTCAGTCTCAATAATATATCTTTCAATTTTTTGTTTCTTCTTAAATCATTTGTATGTTTTATTACTTGAAACGCAAGATTTGCATCTATTTTCATCATTATATATTTATTTGTTTAAACTAATTTTCTCCATATATATATATATATATATATATATATATATATATATATATATATATATATATATATATATATATATATATATATATATATATATATATATATATATATATACTTGAAACGCAAGATTGGATAACTTGATTCTGTCCTCCGGAATATTTTCTACGAATGTTTTCATGTATCTTTGATTCAACAATTCCCTTATTCCCATGGCTTCATCTAGACTAATTGTTACACATTTTAGTTTTTTGGCGATATCAAATCCGACAATAATTTTCCAATATAAATGTCTTTTTATTTCTAATAGGGCTGCGTATTCATCCATATTACCCAAGATATTTTCTCAGTTGGCATTCGTTTTTTCCGGGAAAAGTTGCTATACCTTAGCTCTTGAGGTTATTTTGCTTTGAAATTGACAGTCTCCTTTGTAATTTCTTATACAGACATCTACTGGTCTAAGGTTCCAATTAAAATCATTTGCTGCTTCAATGTCTACAAATACTATTTTTTCTTTTCTCTTTTATGGCGTGAGCATTTTTTTTGTAAAGGCCATTTTTTCTTCTATAAATATGCAATCCATTGTGATGTTTGACCAGATGGGTTCTAGACTTTTAAATGAGTTTTCTAATGTTGGAACAAATAGCATCTCGATGGCTATAACACATGGGATGTTGTGCATTTGTACAATAATATTGTTGATGACATTTTCCTATTTCTGATTGTTTTGAACATCATGGATATGTTATTTTCCGTTGCTAAAATGTTTACTTTGTGTTTTAGGGATATTGTTGTTTTTGTTGCGTGTATTAATATTCTGTGGGGAATCTTTATACCTCTACTAACTTCTCTATCTGTATCTAGGCTCTCTTCAAAACTGTCAATTAGTTCTTTTAGCTTGAACCTTCTAGATATGTTGAATTTTATGAGATACATTTCTCGTTCTTCTGTTTCAACCTTTAGCTCATTTGGTATGCAAATCTGGCTGGGATATTTCCTTAATGTTATTTCTTCGTCATCTGCATATATTTTGTTCTGTATTGCTTTATAAAATGCTGTGAGGTGTTTGTATGTAATGCATGCACATGGACTTGATGGTGATGTTGTCTTGAGAGAACTTGATGGGTTTGGTTGCTGCATTGACTTTTCTGTTGATTGATTGGTTGAGAGTTGTAATAATCTAAAAGAAAAATAAATGATAAAATTTATATTAATGCAACCATAGGGCCTACCCTGAGATGCAATATAATAAATTATCAGATATGGGTAATTTTTGTAAATTACTGGACACATATAGTAATAATTATGTAGTATTTGAGCTTCGAAGTTTTTAACGTTCTTCCACCTTTTAACATAACTATATAATTTCTACCGGCGAAATAATCATGTTCGGGTCCATCTTCGTTACTATCTAGAGAATGTGGAGGATCATGATGTGAAGGATCAGTAACATCTTCAAATATAACGGTGTCACGCATCCTATAGTGTCCATATGCAAGACTCTTATTTTTTCTATCCAATATCTTTTATCGTCAAAGCTAGTCAGTGCACTCTTATTACTCTTCAGAATATAACTTGTGATTTTTACTTGTTATCCTAAACTGTGGGACAGTAACAATCCTATCATTCAAGTAACAATCAAGATACGACAGATGGTTCAAGGTAGTATCATTAAGACAGATCCCTCTCGCTTTCAAACACTCTTCGTCCCCTAACAAGCTATAACATTTGGGTCTCAAGAACACCATCTCATAATATAGTAGTCCCTTATTCTCATCCTTAAACTTGCCTATTACAGAATCCAGGTTTCTACGATATAATGGATGACTATGGTCATAGTTTGACGTATCTAATAATTGATCCCTAACCATCGCCGGTAAAAGACTATTTAAAGACAGATTTTTAATTTCAAAGAAGGAATCAGTTACAATATTAATATCACAATTAAATTCATTGTGATATTTTTGATGATCTTCATATTGAACTGATACATTCTGAGTTTACACAGATCTAGTACTGTTTGACCAATCTAACTAGGTCTCTCTAAACACTGACTCTTTCCTCAACAGATATGAGGTTATCGCCAATCCTGGTTGATATTTTAAACGATGGTTTGGATGTATATGTTAATTATTTTGCACCGGTATATCTAACTCTACTTCGATGGTATAACCATACTGAAGTCGATCTTGAATGCATTGCTCAAAGAAGTAGAATCGGTTACCCATTCAAAATCACCACAAGGTAAAGACTGGCTCAAAGCCCAACCATACAAATTGTTTATATTTATATAAAGCAATGAGGTATCTGCAGATGTTTTTACATAATGTTTATTGACAAAAGTCAATCCTCGAAAAAATTGTACATCTCCATATCGGCGAGGAGTTCGATAGGAGATTCTAATGTCATGAAAGCTGAACACCAGCTCATTCCAGGAATGCCCAAAAAGTTAAGGGGCTCTAATTTGTTATGAGCAATCGATTTTGCTCTAAATTGCTGAAAGTAATCAGCCAAAAGGAATACACCCAATCTCAAATAAACCATCATGTAATCAAAAAGTGATGTACATGAAGTTTCTCTCCATATTTTCTGAGCTAACTCGTATTTCTCTGGCTTCACATCTTTCCAGATTGGTGGCAAAGAAGTTGTTTCATGTAAAACATCCAACGATGTTACAACATCATAGGGAAATATACCTTTACTTTTAACAATTGAACCCTGAAATTCTGATTCAGTCAGTGGCAATGAAGCTAAAGTGTCTACTGCATTTTTTAAAGATTCATTAACAAACTGCAGAGAATCTATAAATTTTACAGTCATAACGCCGATCTCAGCAAACAAACTAAGAAACTTCTCACTGGTCACTGGGACACAGCTTAAATTCCAATTGATAAATTTTGAAAGGCCCAATTTGAGGATATGATGCAAATCATACCCTCGCAAATTATGCAAGACTACCGGTAATGTATGACAGATTTGCCGGGAAAGATTGCACGGTGAGCACGCTGCTCCAAGAAATTTTCGAGAAAAGTGGTCATGGTCCCTGACTTTTGACGATAACAATAAGTTTTTGCACAAGAAACATCTTGTGCCGACATCGTAAACCTCACGATCAATTTCAGAAAAAATAATTTTTTAAATTTATATTTATTATAATAATAAACAATTTTTTACTGATGCGTTCAATTTCAGAAAGAAATTGTGCAACACAATTTAAACCGACAAATGACGTATAAAATCTTACTCCTGTCATATTATTAATGTACAGTAAACCGGCAGAAATGGATAAATGTTTTTGAAAGTGATTGATGTCCCGAGGTAAAATTGCCTCAAAATCAGCATAAATAACAAAGGGAGAAGTGACAGTCTTCCAGTCAGTAAACTCCAGAAATGGAGCTTTACTCCGTTTATTGAGTCCTAGTGTGATGTAGAGATGTGATTTATAGTGTTGATTTAATTATGTGAATTATTCGTGCAATAAATAGTCAATTACAGAAAGTTGCTTGCTTTCGTGGCCACACTGTGCTCACTACGACAAGGCCTAGTGTTATGTGTGTCGGTAATATATTACCGAGATATAAATACTACCATTACGAGTTCCGAGAACTCCGCCGTACCAGAGGGTAATTATCGACGAACCCAGTGGCCTATACCACCGAGTCGGTATGACCTCCGACGACCCAAATTCGTATAAATATGAATAAGTGCATGTGGTGACCTGCGATCATCAATGATAAAGTTGAAGGTGCAGTGTTGGCTGGGATCTCGCTTTAAAATTGATGATAACCGACGATCTCACTTAACTCTCTCCGTATATTTGTCGAATATATTCGACATTAAAGCAAGATGTCACTTCCAGTTTCATAGGCCATTGCAAAAGTACATCGTTTTCACCGCGCATTATGAAAAAGAAAACAGAAAGATGTGTCCCTTTTCCAGCTTTGAATCCATCGGGATGAAGCCTGAAGGCACATTTTGTAACCGTTTTTGTGGGAATAGAACGGGTCACTATAAATATCAGCATTATTTTTTACACGGAGAGGGTTAAACATACACCTCTATAGTTAAAAAGAAAGAATGAAAACAAAGTTTAAATAATAATAATTTATAATTCATAATGAAATCATCCTTACTTACAATCTCAGAAAAATCCAAATCAAAATTTTGGCATAAGAGTAAGAATTGAAAAGTGACGAAATGTGATAGTTTATATAGCCTCTGTTTGGTGTGCAAGTATGCGTGTATTGATGCAGTAAAATAAATTCGAATTATTTTAATTCTCGAACATTCGATTTTTAATTTTTATCGATTTTGATGACGATTTTTCAGTAAGAATTTTTGTTTTAATTTTTGAATTATTTTTTATTAAATTTGTCTCCATGATGGATTTCGGCATTTCCAGAACATTCCGTCTTAAATTTAATCTATTTCTTATTTTTAAATTGTCTTTTGTGATATCCTTTCTAAAATTTTTATATTTTAAACTAAAATTTTTATTTTTATAAATTTCATTGGCGGTCATGATGGATTTCGCCATTTTTTGGATTGTTCTGGATTTTTATTCAAAATTTTGATATAATTTTCTTTCCGTAATATTTTATAGATATTTTCTTTAATTTTCTTTTTAATTTTTACTAATAGCCTTTATTCGAATTTGTTTTTGTTGTTTTATGTTTTTCGGTTATATTTGAGTAAGTTTACGTGTGATACTTCTTGCTCGTGTTTTATTTTATTTTTAATTCAGATGTTTTATTTTTGGGTATATTATCTCTCTATTATCATTGTTTATTTGGTGTTTTATACACCCTCCGTCCAAAAATTATAGTCCAGTTTGACTTAAAGTCGTAATTTCTTTGCATTCACTCAATACTTAAAATACAGTTCTGTTATTTGTTCAATCAATAAAATAAAATTAATTAATGTGTTTTTACTGTAAATGGTTTTACAAAACCGTTCAATTTTTTATATTCTCTATTGACAATCATTTTGGGAAAAAGGCTAAAATGCAACTGGACTATCATTTTTGGACAGAGGGAGTATATTTTTATTTAAGTAAACTCAATGCTGAGTATGCGTGTTGTTTATTGACATATTTTGTCCCCTTCATAACTTTGGGTTTAGAAATCAGTTCTAGCCCAACACTATAATATTCATGAATGTATATATTTGAGTTTTGAATAAAAAATAATTTATATTCATTTTGACTATATTTTTGACTATTTTGAATATTAAAATAATGTTTTTGCATTGACATAGGTCTATATATTAATGATTTATTTTTGCCGTTATATAAAAAACGGGATTTTAGAGGGTTCCCGGTGGTTAGATGCCTCGTGCATTTATCCCAGTGGGGGTCCTAAGCACCAGTTGGTTGAATCCGTCGGAGGCGGGTTCGTCGTTGCTAGTGTATGAGAATGAAAATTTTGTCTTGAGAAGATGATCAAATACCATGATGACACTGACTGAACTGAATTTCAGAAAGTTTCATGATTTCACTACTATTTGGTGAGGCGAAGTATCATAGACATGCATGTAATTCCATGAATGTTAATAATAGGATAATGTCCGAAATCGGTCCTGATGCGAAATTTCGTTAACAAATCACCAGCAATGAGATCCAGCGTGCCTTAAAAGGAGGATGGAAAATCCAGGAGAAAACTATCTAGAAAATTTAGCTCGTTGTAAAATTCTTGGGAGATTTGATGCAGAGTAAACTAAACTAGAGATTAAGGAAACATTTAATATGATCCACTACTGCTAAAACCCCCGACATGTGATCACTAAAAATTCCACTCATCGAAACATCCAAACGTAAAATCCGTAATTCGTAGATTGGTTCGACATGTAGATTCAGATATGACAAGTCAAGCTTCAGCTGCATCGTACAATTGTAGTACATAAGATTTCGGCGACAAAAATTCATTTAATATATCACGTAATAATAAGTTAAGAGAAACACTAAAATAAACAATTATAGTCTATAATAATTTCATTAGAAAGTATTGGCCTACTCTAAGGGTGGTTTTTCGATATCAACCCACTGGTAAAAGTCAGAATAGTCGAATATGGAAGTCAAAAATAAAGTCGACAGATCGTGAAAAATTAGCCGACTGCAAACCCAAAAAAATAACCGACATCCAACAAATCCCAAAAAAATCGTCGACAATTTAATTCAAATTATTTTGTGGGAAAAGTTAACTAATAAAGTTAGTTATTATAAATTTTCCGTGCTGTCGGGGGGTGCGGGTGTTGAATGTACGTATACCCTTGTGACCTATACCCTTAGACGCTGTACCCCTAGGGGGACAAAACATCCTGTCGGATAGTCTACTACTATATAAGGTAAGACTTTTGTATCTCCGCAACTATATATTTTTTCGTAAATTTTTCAACGATATCTAAGTAAAAAAGTGACGGACTACTTCTCTGCAAAGTTTCAATTTAAAATTCCATCGGGAACACATAGGAAAAACTATTTTTTTAGGATTTAATATTGTCTGCTATTTTTTTGTACTACATTTTCGACAATTTTTTCAGGTTTCAACATTGGCGACGATTTAACCAATTAAAGCTCTTTTTCTTTGGCGACGATTTTTTTGGCTTCCATAATCGACTATTCTAACCCTCACCAACCCACTGAACACCAATATAAACACCGAAAATAACTGTTAATCTAGGTGGGAGTATCTAAATCGATCTGAGACAGCGATTGTAAACATAAATTTTGCGAATTTGGCTTATATAATTATGAAATAAGCACACTGTCGGATCCTCAGTTGCATGAAAAAAGCATTACAAACATTAAAATAAACATACGAAACTATGAAGAGCATTGGAAAGCATGGATCAAATGGGACTACTTCTATTAAGTTGTACGTCAAATCACAGACGAACTTGACTCTAATAAATACAAAACTTTAGAAAATTATATTAACGGATTGAAAGTACTGAAAGAATTTTATGGACTTATAATATCAATTTGGGATTATTATGGAATGCTCAACGAAAAATTCAAAACCGAAATCAAGACCAACTTTATACAAAGAATGATACTTTTTAACACTTACCTAGAAATTCGTTTAATTGTGCGCGAATTCAGTAATATTCGAAATAGGATAGGAAATATTTGATCAAATATTCCCTCAAAGATTTTTCTTGAAATCCGCCCGAAAATCAACAAAGATGTTTTCCAACCAAAGCAAAAATGCATTCTCCTTATTTTTCCTTTTATGGCTATTATTTTTTTCTATTATTTTACTTTCTTAGTGGTATTTACTTATAATTTATTAGCTTTCTTGTTCTTTTTTTGATTTTTCTATTATTTTTTTTATTTTTAATTATCAATTCTCTCCTCTCACTCTTCACTCCCCCTCTCTATTTGGCTAATTCCCCACTTAACTCAGTTTCTATTTAGCTATTTTATACGGTAATTTGGACTCCCTAACCCATCAGCCCAACAAGATTGAATTAAAATTTTGTGAATTTGTTCGCATCCAAGTTAGAAATGTTTTATGATTTTGTAAAGACTGGATCATAGATTTGAAAAAGGCGATAAAAGATGTGAAAAGTTTAAGCTTTGATGAGAGTTTTGATTTATGATTGTATTATTATGATTATCAAATATTTTCCTTACAATTTATAGAAGGGGGAGAGACTGAATGTATTTCGGAATTAGATTTAATATCCATTTGCCAATCGGAGAGCAATCAAACAATACATTAAAATGAAAATTAATTACAAATACACAAATTATTCAGTACAATGGAATACATTTGCCAAAACCCTTAGTCGAAAATATAAATGTATTGTTGGGCTAGAACTGATTTCTAGACCCAAAAACTCTAATTTGTGACTAAGGTGCGTGGTTACATAGCACGAAAATAGCAATAAATTCAGTTAAATATAAAAATACATCAAATAAACAATATTAATTAAGAGGAAAAACAACAAAAATATAAACACAGAAATTAAATAAAATGATATCAATGCAAGAAGTAGTGCAAGAAACTAACTCAAAATTAGCAAAAAAACAAAATTACAAAAAAACAGACTCGAATAGCTTAGAAAGATGGTAAAACATTAAAAAATTCTCGAAAATCCCAGAACATTTCATAAGAATGGCGACAACCATCATAAACGCCACATAGATCAATAAAAGTTATCAAAAATAAATAAATTAGCTATAGAAATAAAAATTTGAAAAAAGAAATTAAGAAAACATCATTAAAATAAAAATTAATTTAAAATTAATATGGAATGTTCTGGAATCGTTCCAAATCCATAATGGAGGTAAATTTAACAAAAAATAATTAGAGAATAAAAATTTAAAAATAAAAATTATGGCACTAAAATAGCAAAAATAGAAAATTCTAGAATAAAAAGAATTCGAGTTTGTTTTAATGCATCAATACATACACGTGTACTTGCACACACAAAAATAGGTATATATACCAACGCATTTTAGTCACAAAAACACTCTTTTATGCCAAAATTTTTGACAATACTTAGAACCAGCACGAATAGTAAGGAATTTTGTTGTTTTTGTTTTTATAATCGCATTATTATGGATTTATATGATTATATTTATTCATTGATTACTCTGACTGAGCTGAACTGTTGATTTTATTATTTTTTATAAAACAAGAGTGACCACCGTCGTCGTAGA
Organism: Schmidtea polychroa; assembly: GCA_959609185.1. Classification (NCBI taxonomy): domain Eukaryota; kingdom Metazoa; phylum Platyhelminthes; order Tricladida; family Dugesiidae; genus Schmidtea; species Schmidtea polychroa. The sequence goes on from CAUHTR010001116.1 coordinate 43,575, forward strand.
CGCATTTTGCTCACGACGTTGATCAGCCTTGTTCCTAACTAATAATTTGCATACACAGAACACGGGTCTACGACCTCACATGCACTAAAATTAAAGTTTTCATAGCCAGAGGTCGCCACAAACTAATGGTGTTCAACCAGGAGTAGGGCGGTAATTCCATCTTGGTAGTTGGCATAGTCACAGGGACTATGCGGACGAATTTAACTTTGGGATAGTAATCATGGGTGCATAATACAATAGGGCCTATCGTACCGTATTCAGTGTAATCGGGAAAATAGGTAAATTTTAATTAATGGGACCTTTTTCATAATTTACATATAATCTATACACTCTACTTCACTATAGAGAACACCACATTAGAGAAATTTAAACGGGAAAAATCCCAGACTTAAATTAAAAAAATTAAAAATATTAAAAATACTCTGTTAGTCGGTTAATTACACGAAGTAACTCAAATGTTTAATATATTTTAATTGATATCATTTATAATTATCGTTAATCAAACGTATAGTAATTAAAAACCCGAATCTAAGCCAAGTTCATTAAACCCAAGACATTGTATAGATACCCATTTTCGGATGCCTTAATGTTAATAAATGCAAAGCCCTCGAAAGTACTGTTGAACGAATTCTATACAAAGTCATGAAGATAAGTTGAATTATAGTATCGTAGGTCTATTGGATTAATTATAAAATGACTTCTAAATTGTTTCGTAAAATTTTTTTTATTGATAATAACATCACCTTTAATACTATTATTACTTTCTACAAATTTTTACCCTAATAATAATATCATTATTATCATCATTATTACTTATACAAATTTTACCTTAATAATATTGTTGGGTTTTGGATTATTTCAAGTCGGTTCTCTCTGACTCCTGTGTTCTTTAAATCAAAACAACGAACGACCCAACGTATATTTAAACAACAGGTTCACAATTTATTATCACGCTACAATTACCAATCACAGTTTTATACGATTCTCCGCTCGGCGTTGATGCTTTGCAAACAAACAATATTCACCTTTTGATCCTTTAGATTCTCTTGACTCTCGTTTTCCTCGGTTTCTGTTTGGTTTGATTCCTTTTCACCTTTCCGTACTCTTAATTCTATTTCTTCTTTTCCCTACTTTCCCTAATTCGTTTACCAACTTTTCCTACAGTCTGATTCTTCGAACCCTAGCTGAGGCAAAATGCCGATTTTCTCTGATTTTCCCTTTGCTTATATACTCCTCGAAATCAGGATGACAAATGGTTATTGCCGAGCCAATCTTTCGTTTGACATTTGCTCCTACGTATTTGCTTCGGCTGTCACACATAATGGTCCAACGAATCCAGATAATTAATGGCCCTACCGGTCTTCCTACGCGCGCTATCTTCTCCTTACTCTTTTTCCATTAATCATTGTGTCAAGCTAATGGGCCCAAATCTTCCTTCTGTTTGCTTTTCTTCTTGTTTACCCAGCTCGGGTTTCCTTTATCTCTCGGGTTCTCCATTGTCTCGGGTTTTCCATTAGCCAATTAATTAATTAATTAACGTTTTCTGTTTTCATACATTTGAATGTTTTTCGACCCTTCCTAACCATTTTCTGATAAATCCCTAACCATCATCTTGTTGACCATTAGCTAATCTATACCTGTCCCGTTTTTCCCATTCGATTTCGATGATTTTTCCATTTATTGATTTTTCTCGGATTTCCGGATTCTTGCCTTTCGTAATTGCTTTTGGCATTTTCTAATACTGTTTCCATCACACTTTCCTTTACTATTGATTCTGTGCACGATCCCGCTTTTATTTGTCTTTTTTCTTCGCTTACTTTCTATTTGAATTATTATCCTAAATTTCATTTAAATTTTAATTTACAGACCTCAACATATCTCCCCCTTTAAAAAAATTTTTTCGTCCTCGAAATTTGTGTTTTAATGAAAAGCTTTGTTGAATATTAATTTGTGTTTTCTAGAGTTCGTCTCCCCAAATATTAATATGCTGTCATCAACATTAAATATCATTATTACAAAAATTATAAAACACAATTTTAGTACTTTTCATTCAACAAATGAATCATAAATTAAAATATTTTGAACAAATTAAAAAAAATACTTTTAAATATTTTATTTTAAAATAATAATCTTTTTTTTTTCAATTTTCAACTATAGGACTGTTTTTATAGTTGAAAATTCTTTCTTCTATTAAATTTACAATTCGCAGAAAAAGACTTAAATTATCATTTAATTATTAAACATTTAATTAATGCTGCTATAAAGAAAGCAAATTGCAAGACTCTTAACAAATACTTTTGCATCAAAACACTATCTTGCCATTTATTTATCTAACATTAGTTTTTGCTGATATCATAATTTTCTAAGAGAAACAATCATTAATTGATTACATTCAAATTTAATAAATTTTCAAATAATTAAATCAAACGTTTTTTTGTCTAACTCTAAAAGAATTTATTTTTCTATATTTTTAAAACCGAAGGAGAACCATCAAATTATCACTTCGAATCAGATAGTAAAAATATTTCCCATCAAGCCGATTGCATTATAATTGCTAAAATAAACAATAAGCAATGCTTTTGTTTGGTTAAGACGCCATAGATTTAAATGTGGTTGGAAAATATTCATTCAATTGTTTGCTAGTGAAATCTTTTATACCGTGAAAATTTCTGTGATTGTAAGCACTTTAGTTTAAATTATTCACTATCTTTTCATTATTTTTGAATTTATTGAGAAATAATTTTTACAGACTAATAAATGCCATTATCGTTTCTGTCCCACAACTGATTTTTCCTTTCCCTCATTCTAACGATTTCAAGTATAGCGCTGAAATATTATCTTATCGCTGAAAATATTCTGGTTACTTTTATAGACCACCAAATATATCGGGTCATTTATCATTACTTGATAAAAATGAAAATTCTATTATTGGGAATGTTTTATGAAGCCGCAATATTAATTGAATACTTTGATGTTTCCCTATTATTTTTTTTCTTCTGATTGGTCAGCCATTCTACTATCGACCCGGGAACAAAAATTAGCCCAACACAATAACAGAATTGGTTGGTTTGAAATATTTTTAGGGAGCGCATATATCAGCAACCGTCAGACAATATGAAATTAATTCCTCTCAAAGCAATCAAAAATTTTACTTCACTTATTATATTAGTTTATTAAAGACATGAAAACTGCGGTTTTAATGACTAATGTTTAATCAATCGATTGATTTTATTATTTTCAGATAGTGCAGATGAATGTATGCGCTGCATCTATTTCAGAAGAAAATTTTCTCATTGCGATTTCTCTTCCTAGAAAGGCGTGTCTATTTGTGACTTTCCTCTGCTACTATAATAGCTATTGCGATATGTTTTGTATCATTAGTGTTTCAATTGATCAAAAATTTTCATTAATTCCATGCAATAGTTTGAAGTTTGTCTAGTATTTTATTTTAGAAATTGATTTTATTATTTTCAGATAGTGCAGATGAATGTATGCGCTGCATCTATTTCAGAAGAAAATTTTCTCATTGCGATTTCTCTTCCTAGAAAGGCGTGTCTATTTGTGACTTTCCTCTGCTACTATAATAGCTATTGCGATATGTTTTGTATCATTAGTGTTTCAATTGATCAAAAATTTTCATTAATTCCTTGCAATAGTTTGAAGTTTGTCTAGTATTTTATTTTAGAAATGAAACCATATTCAATAGATCGAATTAAGTTAATCCGGAATCTTCATAAACGCTGAAAATGTTTCCATATAAATCTGGATTAGATAATAATAAAAATAACTATTGGTTTGAAATATGTTATGAATTTAATTAATTAGGGAAAACTATATAATCGTGGATTTTATTGAAACAAACAAACTTTTATCAGTTTAGACAAGTGAATTATTAAAAACTTTTGAAAAACGTCAACAGAATATACGTAAAAGGCATTCATCGAAAATTCCATAACTCTAATTTGAAAAGGTATTTCTATTATTTTTCTACAAATAATGATTAATTAATTTTCCATGATGTGACAAGAAATCAATGATATCACTAGTGGAGAAATCGTTTCAAGAGCTCAATTGATTGGTTAAATAATTATCTCAATTTTACATAAATTTTTCATTTTGAATTTTAAAAGTCTAATGAATTTTTTTTTAAAAAACTAAAACTTGATATTTATAAAATATTGCTTAGGTGGAAGTATTGTTAACATTGAATTAACTCGAAATGACCTAATGTAAGTTTTGTTGATTATATTTAAATTCGGTCAGTCTTATTTCGAAATGATCTAATGTAAGTTTTGTTGATTAAATTTAAATCTTTTTTATTTTAGATATTATTGGTTTTTTTTTAACTCTCGTTTCAATGAATATATGACGTCTTTTGTTTGATAAAACATTTATTTTTTAATGAATTTCATAAAACATTGTAAAAATATTTTGTCAATTTGTATTTGGATTAAAATTATTAATGTATAATCAATCTTGAAATTGATACTAGATGATTAGGAATATTATTATCATTCTTAAATTTATTATTATTAGTAGTAGCATTATTACCATTAATTTTTTATCACCCTTATTTTTATTGCTATTACCGTCATTATTATTATGTCATTAAAATAATTATCTTTATCCTCTATCAATATTCACTTTTTATTTATTGTATTGCCGCCAAGAAAAGTCAAGCTGTTTGTTTATAATCTATCAATGTCAAAGTGTTGCTCTAATGTTTCGAAACCCTTGCTGATAATAAAATTATCCCGATTTTGTTTCCATGATAACGATTGAATTATTAATGATCATTATATTGTGTCATCACTGAAGTAATTTGGCAATTAATTTTCCCGGTGGTTTATCTTTTATCAAGCGCATGAATTATAAGAACCAAGGGGAAATTTCTTATCTTTGAATTAAAAACTCATTGGTTTATTTAAACTTTTAATTCCTATTTTATTTATTTTTTTTTATTTATTTATTTTTTTCATTGATTTATATTTTTTTTTGAACTTTGTTTTATTGATGGGCTATAATTTTTATCTTTCGTTAAGTCTCCTACCGCACCGACCGACTCATGATATCACTTTGTTTACTCCCCATGATAAGCGCTAGCGGTGTCACCAATTGTCGGTATTCCACTTTTATCTTTTCGCCTGATAAAGTATCTGCGATGAACATTAATATTCCGAATGAATATTTACTTATCCTGCGGTTTTTGACGAAGCCGATACTGATAGGCTCTATAATTAATTACCCTGTGGTTTCTTAACGTAGCCCGTACCGATAAGCTTTCTAATTAATTACCCTGTGGTTTGTTAACGTAGCCTGTACTGATAAGCGTCCTATATAAGTTTCTGCTTTACCACTTTTCATTAGTTTTGTCTTGCCAATCTTCAAGTAAGCATTTTATATTTTATTTCTTTTTCATATTTTTTTTTTGAATTTTAGTAACGCCATCCCTCAATTAATATGGACGTAAGTGATTACTTGTTTTTTTTATTTATTGTGATTCTTTTTACCATGCTGTCCTCAACTATTAGTAATGCGTTCCCTCATAACAACCGAACATTTGCAATCGCTGTCCAGGGTAGCCAAACCCCGGTGATTGCAAGTGCTCGTGTTGCTTATTAAATTAACTTATTTACTTTTTAATTTTAGTTCATTAATTTGTTTATGCAACTACCTATACCACACTCTTGTTTTGGGGCATATATTTTTGATTTTTGATTTTGTATTTTTACTAAAAGCAAACCTCTAATTACACCTACTCGTATTTGCTAATGATTGCGCTTGCATTTTTCTGACAATTTTAGCCGTATTTATACTTATTTATTTATTACGTAATTCTTAAAATCAATTACTTCTCTGCACTAACTATTTGTCGAGGGCGCCATGGTACGGAATTTTACATAGTATTTAATTTTATTTTTTTTTCAACCCTTACTATTTTAGGCTGTCACAGAACCTAAGTTTGAACATCTCGATGTTATGAAATGGTTATTTGACTGACATACTAACAGGTTTTTTAAATTTCTTTTTCAGGGTCCCTTTACCACCGCGTCAAAAGGGATTGAAACGTACCTTTGCCTGTATGGGTACAGGCAGTAGGCTCGAAAGACACCCGCTTTGCAATGTACGCAGGGAATGGGACTGTGGCATCCAAAGTCCCGTTCTGCTGGACTCTGATGATGAATAGAACTTTGTGAATAAATGTTCAGCATACCTTTGTTTTTAATTTATGCTAGAAAGGGTGGGGTAATTGTGTCCCTCTTCGTGATTAGTCTTTGTTCCTACTAATGTGAAATTATTCCTTACTTACTAATATTTATGGGTTATAATTTTGTTCTCTCGCCCCAGTAGGTTACCCATTGCTATATAGTTATGCTAATTCATTAATTACTAATCAGCCATTTAATGTTATTTATTTCTAGTATTTATTTAAGGTAGTCGTTTCTTCATTTCCAACATTTATTTAAGTTATTTGTTTTCTATTTGCTCGTTTCACTTTGTTTATTTTTATCTATTATTTATTTATTCAATTTATCACTTTGCTAATTAATTTGATTATTTATTTGTTAATTTACTATTCAATTTATCACTTTGCTAATTATTTATTTATATCAATTTGTTAATTGTTTATTCATTTGATTATTTATTTGTTAATTTACTTATATTTATTTAAACTATTTTTTTTCTCGAGGACGAAAAAACACAAACAGGGTCCGTTTAAATAATTTATTTTTTTTAGTCTAATTGATTTATCTCACCATCATCTTCCGATTCCTCTATTTCTTCTACTCTCATCCGAAACATCGCGAAATCGGCTTCGTGTTGAAACAATAAGATTTCCATACGATCCAACCGCCTTTTCAGACGGAAGTTTTCTTCCTCCAAACCTGTTATTCTGCTGTGCATGCTACGAAACTTCTGCTTAAGTTCTTGCGTATTTGTTTTGCACTCTTTGCATGGCATCTCCGAGGCTTCTTGCATTCTCTGAAATTAAATGATAGTCATTTTTTTTGTATCACTCTTTATTCGCAAAGCATCAACACCTCGCTTTGAATCCTATCAAACAAATTACACAGTTCATCCTATGGTACTTATAAAAACATGCACATTGTTGATTATAAATGTAATATATTTTTATACACTATTTATAGCATGCAGATCACAATTTATAGTCTTGTTTCATAATATGAATATGATGGTGGTGAAGGATAGTTAGTTGTCTCTCTTTTACACATATCAAGATGGTGATGATTATGAATGTTATTGATAAGATGAGAAAACCTGTTATTAAAATATGTAAATGAGATATTCACAATAGTTGACTGTCAAATCCGAATTTGCAATCATTAGTTTATTTGAGTTAGGTTTTGTCGTCTCTTGGGTTGGTAATTGGAAAGGTGATGTGGTTGTATATGCATTTTCGTTTCGATTCATTGATTGTCTTGACTTCCACGAAACTGTTTGCCATCTGCCTGGATCGGTTATCCATCGCTGATATTAAACTGTTAATTCCCATGCCGTCTCTAAATCAGAAGTGTAAAAGTGTAAAAAAATGATTACCGGCATCTAATATAGTCAGTGTTCTTTGTTTGTAGATAATAACAGCTCTTTCATCATTTCCTGATTTTCTATATATCGTTACCGGTCCATTTCCAACACTCAGGGTTATACGATTTGACTCGTCTCTGAGATAGATAGACTGGGTCTCACTCTTAAATCGTGACCATTGGTTTCTCACTACCGTTCCATTTTCGAGGCATATGTTCTCGTAGTAGTTTGCATTAATTGAATAATTTTGATTCATTTTCAGTTTTTCATAGCGGACAAATGATTTTCGCGAGTTAAGGGTGTCGACATTTAACCCTTGAAATGTGATTCGCACTTTCACCAAGTCCACTGGCTTCCAATATATATTGATTCCGTTTATCTCTGGCTCTATTTCGATCAAGTTTCGCATCTCTTTTGTGTGCACTTCTATTGGAATTTGCGTGTACCACTTCGACATGTTCTGTCTCAACAGCCATTGGTATTTGAAATTTGGCTTTAACATTTCGTACCGCAAATGTATCTTATCATAATTCAGTTCTACCCTGGTGCCGTATGTCTAGTAAATTAATAATTTCTATTTGGTCTGCGATCTCGCATTTACAGCTCCACACAATATTTGTTAGAGTGGAATATATATGTATTTTCTCCATTCCTCGAATTTGTTTACCGCATATTGGTAAGTCGATCTTTTGCCGCTCGCGACTGTTTTAAATTAAGTATCTCAAATTTTACCCTAATAATATTATATCATTATTATTATCATTATGACTTCTACAAATGTTACTTTAATAATATCATCATTTTTAATATCATTATTATTGCCTTTACAAATTTTAACGTAATGATATTATCCTCTTTAATACCATTATTACTATTATTTCTACAAATTTTGCCTTAATAATATCGCCATCTTTAACATCGTTATTATCGCCATTATTACTTTTACAAAATCCAACCTAAGAAAACTATAATTATAATCATCATGGCCGTTATTATTTTCCCAAATATTACATTAATAATATTAAAATCATTCATATCATTATTATTGCCATTAATACCTTTACCATTTTTACCTTCAGGGCAGTAGCATCATTAATATTATTATGATTGTCAATGTTATGTTTACAATTTTTCTTCTAAATCCGTCGTTCCTACGAATAGTATTATCTTATTAAAATAATACTTATTATATAAAAATAACATTATAAACAATTCCCTATTTCCAAAATTTTATTTCAACAGCCCTATTCCCCAATAAAATTACCAGACCCCCCTAATCTATTTTTAGTAACAATCCCAAAGTTATGTAATGATGTACATATCTATGTGGGTATACGTGGGTGTATGCGTAGGCGTGTGCATAGGTAGACATCCAATAGATAGATACACAATCTAAAATATCCAAGTCACCCCCTTTGGTTACATAATGAGAAGAGACGATGGCATAGCCCTCCAGATCAACAATATGTATAATAAATCCTGGAATTACCATTACTTCCCCTGCCGTTAGATTACCCTGAAATGATGCTCAGGCAACCCATGTTTTCATCTCAGAGCAAAACCTTTAATCAGACATTAGCATATAACTGTCATATATCGGCAATGATTCACCAAAAATAATAACACCAGGAATTTTTATTATTATCACAACCTCAGTTGACACCGAATTGCTGATATATCCAAGAGTCTAAATCTAAAGTTGCGATCATCATTTATCTCCCCATTAGCCCCCGTGCAACTATACCATATCCTATAATCCGACATGTGCGAATCACATTTAAAAATTAATGATGTAAATGACTAATGAACTGAACAAATCCATAGCCAAAACGAATACCTAAAATTCAATTTATAGAAGATCAAATCAAATTTATCCTTTTATGTGGTAAGAAGAAAGTTCCACCTACTACAATTGTTAGTAGAAGAGGGTAAGTAGCTTGAGCAAAGCTCCAAGCATTACCGTTCGACACCTTGCAATTGATTTCGATGGAAAACCATTAATATTTAAAAGAGAGAATTTTAAATAGTAACATGTTGACATAAATTTTTCTTTAATTAAGTGGCGAACTAAAACAAATCATAAATTAAGAAATTCGAAAAGTAAGAAATCTGATTTTCAATTAAGGTTTAAAGTATATGACGAGTTGGATTTTTCTCCGCAATTTGTGAAAATAGATTAGGGTCGAAAATGTTTTCTTTAATCTGAATTTTAAAGTGAATGAGCATAAAGATCTTCGCTGTAGTTAATTTGGAGCCAAGATACAAAATTATGCTCTCAGCTTGGTTTGACCAATATATACTTCTCAAGTTAAAAGATAGAAGACCGCATCTTTAAGTTTAATCCTAAGGTCGAGTCGGAATTTAAGATTTGCTTCATAAAACCAGAATTGGTGATAAAAAGGCTTGTTAGGAAGTACCTTAATGTTATTTTATCATCACAGGCATGCCCAACCCTAGACAAAGAAATGCACAGGTGGGTTCCTCATCAACCGACCCGAGCCACGAGGAGGTAGAAGACTCCACCAATCCGGACCGAGATGGAGAAGTCACTCGACTAAGGTCCAGGTGGATCTGGTACAAGATTCACGACTGGACCTACCAGAATGTGGTCCCGGTGATTCCGAAGCAGAGCCCTTTGTCAATACTACCTCCCTCGCTCTGGTCGAAGCCTTCGAAGATGTCAAGGCAGCAGTGGATCGATTGCAACGACTCGAGGATGCAACCCTGGCCAGCGAACTAGAAGACATCGACGGGTATGCTAGGTTGCAATGCTACCCGGAACGGACAGCTGCCATTCGCCGTGGCGTGGAGCGCCCAAGGAGCCCACCACGGGGTTCGGACCAAGCACGAAGGTGGGGCGTCCACGGAAGAACCGTCTCACAGCAGCTAGGTAATCACTGGACTGAATAATAGCCCGGTGGCTAAACATCGTTTGGATGCATTCTCCCTGGTGTGACTATCCTCGCCAAATTGACAACTAGTGAAATTTTGTCTTGACTTCACTATAATCCATGTGCAATAGGGTGGAGTGAAAATGACCGAAAAAAAATTTTTTGACTTAGTAGACTTTGGATAGTTATAAAAACTTGCTATGAGGTCAAATGAAGTACTCTGTAAAGAAAAACAATAATTTAAATAATGTCTTGAGGTTCCACAACCAACTTTAAAATGTAACCATTGATAAGAAAACGATAATGTATTTGCTATCCGGTGTTCTTTTCATTACAAGGAATTGGCAACTTTTTGCTTCCACTAATACGTTATCGTTACTTACTGTTAACTAAAAGATCATTATTAGTTCACTTTTCTACGCATTCACACGCTGCACTTCCTGTTTCTAGAGTCAATTCAGACGGATTATTGCATACATATTGCATAACATTGTATTTTTTTTGAATCGCTGTATGTAGTATTGTTAGTGATAAATAATTACTCCACTACGATACTTCATTATAAGAGGTAATATTATAACATATTATTGAAGTCATTGATGGCATTTAAATAATATGGATTTAAAATGCCTCTGGTTTTCCTTTTTAGAGTTGCAATGGCTGTAACCAGAAAGAAAGTGTCTTGTGTCATCTTTGGTGGTCCATCCGAGATGCCCGACAATCAACTACCGACTTATGCAGATGTTATGAAATTCTACAACCTGACAAAGCAGAGACTGAAATGCGAATTGAACAATAAAGATCCTTCACATCGCAACGTGGCAGAAACAGTGTCAATGAAAGTAGAACAAATATGGGACAAAGCTTCCATACCACATGTAAGCCACCGCCGTGTTCATGAAATGTTGAACGTGTACCACAAGACGTTCATGAAATTGCTGAAGCCGTATAAATCTAGGAAGGACTCAGAACCATACAGAGAGAAAATATCGCAGTTTAAAGATGAATCGATTAAACTCTTTGACATTTGCTCCTGCAAGTGCTCTTGTATGTCTCAGTGTCACTGTGAGAAGTCAAGAAAGATACCCACAATTGAACGTGACTTTCTAGAAGATCAGCGGGGTTCACGCAGTATGATCATAGCTGGAGTTGATGAGGTTGAATCCAGTAGATTACAAAAGCGGTATATCCGTAAAGAGTCGACACAGAGGCAGATGTGTACCAAATCTGCCATTGATGACATCGGTGATAAACAGTCGGATGTCTGTGACGAGATTTCTGGAATGGAAGAGGAAATGGATACCGGCGATGATGACTCTGATGACGATTGTATAAGCCAAATTAAACAACAGCGAAAATTGAATGACAAGCAGATGAGAGTTAAGCTACCGTCGTTGGCTTTAGCGTGTGATCGACATGGCGTATCCGACAGGGCGGCAGCAGGAATCGCCAGTGCTGTTCTTCAAGATGTTGGAATAATCCACGAACATGATGTTTCTAAAGTGATTGACAGAAGTAAAGTGCGTCGAGAACGTTGTAATAAGCGTGGCGCATTATGTGCCGAAGTCAGTAACACAATCACTGGGTTATATTTTGACGGCAGAAAAGACAATACAATGACCCAAATTAAAGAATGCGATGGTAAATTTCATCGGAAAATAATAACTGAAGAACATATATCGATTATAGCCGAACCAGGAGCTACATATTTCGGTCACATTACACCAACTGCAGGGTCAAGCAAAGTTATCACGGCTGAGTTGATTGCATATTTGAATAAAAGAAATGTTGACACGAGTGGCATAAAAGCAATAGGTTGTGATGGGACAGCCACTAATACGGGCATTCGAGGAGGCATCATTCGATTACTTGAAGTGACGATACACAGACCGCTACAGTGGTTCGTATGTCAGTTGCATGCAAACGAATTACCGTTAAGACATTTGTTTCAGTATCTTGATGGACCTACCAATGGTCCAAAAGGATTTTCTGGTCCCATTGGAAAGTCATTGTTGAATTGTGAGAAGCTTCCCATCGTTGACTACATGCCGATAAACTGTGTTCTACCGTCAAGTGCAAATTCCGACGATTTAAGTACAGATCAGAAATACCTGTTCGATTTGTGTACTGCTGTAAGTGTTGGTATTTGTCCTGTCGACCATTCACTTCGCAATCCTGGTTTTATCAACCATTCGAGATGGTTAACCACGGCTAATCGCATACTACGTCTGTATGTTGCCACAAGAAGCCCGTCGGATGAACTAAAGACGCTTGCTACCTTCATCGTAACAGTTTATGCACCTGCATGGTTTGAAATAAAGAATACCCCTTCGTGTAAAGACGGCGCTCGACATGTCCACAGTACGATACTGAAATCACGCTACCTCACAGACGAGCTGAAGAAAGTTGTTGACCCGGTAATTCAACGCAACGCATTCTTTAGTCATCCAGAAAATCTGTTGCTTGCGATGCTTACTGAAATCCAGAAAGCAGAAACGTACGACTTCAGTTAGATCTTTCTGCGTGCCAGTAATCAACTTTGAAGCTACTAGCTACATAGACATGATCGATTGGCAGAAAACTCCGATCACAGAGCCTCCAATCGTAGTGGACATTGACGAAGATACTTTGTTAACCATGATCCGGGAAGAAGAAACGCCAAGACTGGATTTCGCCCGCTATCCTTGTCACACCCAGGCAGTAGAGAGACATATCAAGCTAGTGACAGAAGCATCCGAAATGGTGTGTGGTCCAGAAAAACGCGACGGATTCATTAGAGCACGCTTGGAATCGAGATCGAAAATGCCAAAACTGGACACCAAAGCCCAACATCATTTGTAGTTATAAAAACATGTTAGACAGTTTGCATGTGGTTTCCCTTCACAGATATGGTTCTTATTACTTGTAATGTTATGTACAGACTGTTAAAAAGTTAAACCATAACATAAATATGTTACTTATAAAAAAATGTTTTTTTTAAAGATTATTGCTTTTTTATCGAAATATGCCTATACTTTAGGTCAATTGTGGAACCTCAAGATATGCTTTAAATTGTCTAATTGTTTGCCACATTACTAATTGCATGTGTTACCAAGTTTTTATAGCTATCCAAAACAAGATATTAAGAAAAAAAAATTTTCACTCCACCCTAATGTGCAATGTACGATGATTAGATATCTGTTTTTGATTTAAGTGTCATTATTTGTGTATTTTTCTTTTGTATTGGTTTATTATAATCCACGCGCAAATTGTTGTTCTTTTGTATTTCGTTTATTAATCCTAATTCGATTGTTCAGACGTTATTATGAAATNAGTAACACAATCACTGGGTTATATTTTGACGGCAGAAAAGACAATACAATGACCCAAATTAAAGAATGCGATGGTAAATTTCATCGGAAAATAATAACTGAAGAACATATATCGATTATAGCCGAACCAGGAGCTACATATTTCGGTCACATTACACCAACTGCAGGGTCAAGCAAAGTTATCACGGCTGAGTTGATTGCATATTTGAATAAAAGAAATGTTGACACGAGTGGCATAAAAGCAATAGGTTGTGATGGGACAGCCACTAATACGGGCATTCGAGGAGGCATCATTCGATTACTTGAAGTGACGATACACAGACCGCTACAGTGGTTCGTATGTCAGTTGCATGCAAACGAATTACCGTTAAGACATTTGTTTCAGTATCTTGATGGACCTACCAATGGTCCAAAAGGATTTTCTGGTCCCATTGGAAAGTCATTGTTGAATTGTGAGAAGCTTCCCATCGTTGACTACATGCCGATAAACTGTGTTCTACCGTCAAGTGCAAATTCCGACGATTTAAGTACAGATCAGAAATACCTGTTCGATTTGTGTACTGCTGTAAGTGTTGGTATTTGTCCTGTCGACCATTCACTTCGCAATCCTGGTTTTATCAACCATTCGAGATGGTTAACCACGGCTAATCGCATACTACGTCTGTATGTTGCCACAAGAAGCCCGTCGGATGAACTAAAGACGCTTGCTACCTTCATCGTAACAGTTTATGCACCTGCATGGTTTGAAATAAAGAATACCCCTTCGTGTAAAGACGGCGCTCGACATGTCCACAGTACGATACTGAAATCACGCTACCTCACAGACGAGCTGAAGAAAGTTGTTGACCCGGTAATTCAACGCAACGCATTCTTTAGTCATCCAGAAAATCTGTTGCTTGCGATGCTTACTGAAATCCAGAAAGCAGAAACGTACGACTTCAGTTAGATCTTTCTGCGTGCCAGTAATCAACTTTGAAGCTACTAGCTACATAGACATGATCGATTGGCAGAAAACTCCGATCACAGAGCCTCCAATCGTAGTGGACATTGACGAAGATACTTTGTTAACCATGATCCGGGAAGAAGAAACGCCAAGACTGGATTTCGCCCGCTATCCTTGTCACACCCAGGCAGTAGAGAGACATATCAAGCTAGTGACAGAAGCATCCGAAATGGTGTGTGGTCCAGAAAAACGCGACGGATTCATTAGAGCACGCTTGGAATCGAGATCGAAAATGCCAAAACTGGACACCAAAGCCCAACATCATTTGTAGTTATAAAAACATGTTAGACAGTTTGCATGTGGTTTCCCTTCACAGATATGGTTCTTATTACTTGTAATGTTATGTACAGACTGTTAAAAAGTTAAACCATAACATAAATATGTTACTTATAAAAAAATGTTTTTTTTAAAGATTATTGCTTTTTTATCGAAATATGCCTATACTTTAGGTCAATTGTGGAACCTCAAGATATGCTTTAAATTGTCTAATTGTTTGCCACATTACTAATTGCATGTGTTACCAAGTTTTTATAGCTATCCAAACAAGATATTAAGAAAAAAAAATTTTCACTCCACCCTAATGTGCAATGTACGATGATTAGATATCTGTTTTTGATTTAAGTGTCATTATTTGTGTATTTTTCTTTTGTATTGGTTTATTATAATCCACGCGCAAATTGTTGTTCTTTTGTATTTCGTTTATTAATCCTAATTCGATTGTTCAGACGTTATTATGAAATACGTGTAAAGTGGGATTCTCTTATAATTTTGTCTACTATTCCCAACCTCACAGCGTCTAGCAAGACCCATAAGGCTAAGTCCGGGGTGAAATTCCGCACCAGGGCAAGTGTGCGACTTGGGGATTGCGACTCATATTGCGATGAGGGTGGCAATAGGGCGTGGAAATTTGATGAGAATACGAGGAGTCATATTATTAATTACGTTTTGTTTTAGTGATAAAGCTCTTAGAAGATATGCGGGCGGACAGGGAGCGAGCGCAGCGACAGATGGAGAAATATAGCGCCAAACTGACGCGAATCAAGGCCAATTGCCGAAATTTCGAAAGTACTTGGTTCCCGCCAACCGAAATGCAGAAGCGCCTGAAACTGATTTCGCAGTTGCAGTTGCAGAGCGCTCAGGACCAGGTCGAACTACGAGCTCTCCGTCTGAGAGTGAGAGACTTGGAGACCCAGGTTCACCAACAAGCAATCGAGCGAGACGCGATCTCCAGGATTCAACCGATGACCGAAATTTTCTGCAAACTGAAGGAACTCGCATCTTCCGTTCCCCCTAGGAAAAAAATCCGACCGGGCTAGAATACGGCAAGCCAGCCTGGCTCAAACACCAAGTAAATCGACTTCCCCAAGCACTACCCCGAAGGAGTCTGCTAGAGCATCCTGAACTCGTGATATGAAGGATGTGATCGCAAATAAAAAATCGTTGTTGTTATTTAGTATTTCGATTATTAGATAACACCAATTGTCATAATGGGGACCCAGATAAAATCGGACATAAGCCTTCTATTGGAAGTCCGTGAACCCCAGAGGGTGCTAGACAATTATAGTATGTTAGACATGCTCACTTTTTGCTAGTACCCTAAACCTCGACTCAGTACCAACGTTGATTGCTCAACGGGTGTTAAGAGGTCAACGGTTCCATTGTATTCTGGGTTACGCTGGAAACAGCACGAGTAGGTAGAAACTTAGATGACCTGTAACCCACCAGTATTAATTTCCTTATTTAATATTCATAAGTAAACAACATCAATTGATAAATTTAAAACATGATTTAAAACTCAATGGTAAAATTCAAATTAATTATGATGTAATTCAGTATTAATTCCAGTATTAATTCATCGAGCGACAGAGGGCAATCTGCACACACACGCACTCACAGACTCGAAGATGACTGTCACATGTACATTCGGATTTAGAGAGAATGGATGATTGGCATGATCATCGTACACCAAACCATGAGGCACCGCACACGCACATGCCATTTCACTTTTATATGTCAGTACACACAAATTCGTGCACATACACCAAACACAAAACTGGAGAGTAAATGACTAGCACACAAACAACACCCTACAAAAAACAAATCCAATCCATTTAATTTTAGCTTTTGAAATTGTGGAAATTGTTTATCGCATTTGATTTGCTATAATCAATTTTGCAAGTTAATATTTTCTTATATCGAATATTGGAATTATACAGATCAATGATATTTAGTTATATATAGTGATATATAGTTATTACACGCAGTAGAATTGATGATCAAATATGAACGTACGAATATTCAGCAAATCATTTCCCGCAGCCCATGCCTAAATAGGCTGAGATTAAGACTGAACGACGAAACCCTAGAAGATATAGGGTCAACGTATGTGCTGAAAGAAGGCAATACACCAGAGTCTCTTTTTACACGGTCTTACTTTAACACGGTTTTTTTACACGATTTATTTTAATTCACACGGTTTTTATAAAAATTAATTTTAACCAATTACATCGTAAGTATGTACCAACACTGTAAATTCTCGTGACTCGTGCACTTCATTGACTTCACAGCTTCTGTATGAAAATACAGAACCTAATATTTCGAGCGAGGAATCTGAATGTGAAATCAATTTTAAACCAGTCTCAAGAAAGCGCATACGTATTTCTTCAGACACTGACAGTGATTAAAAGATTATTTTTTGTTAAATTGTTAATTATAAATTTATTTTTTCGTAATGTCTATACATATATACATTGAATATGCTTATTTTTCTAAACTATTGTTATTAAATAAAAAAAAATTCTTAATTCTGCTGTTATTGGATCTAATCTACGAAAATGCTTTTTTTTTCTTTGTTGGTAATTTTTTTACATTATTTTTAACAGGGTTTTTTTACACGATTTATTTAAATTTACACGTTTTTTTACACGATTTTTTTTACACGGTACCTATCCACCGTGTAAAAAGACTTAGGTGTAGATGGAAGTTCAAGAAGCTCAGTCAATATCAAGCCAAGTCAAATGCAATCCAATTCAATCAATTCGAAATAAATCCAACCTATCCCATATGAACTATATTTATGTAATATATCTGTTGACGATTTCATATTTTTATGATAATTGACTATTTTATTTCTCCATTCGGTGTATATTGTATTGATCACCTCTTATTGTATATATTGTATATTCATTCTTTATGATATATCTTATTTAGCAAATTTTACTCTTTAATATAATGTACAGATATGGTTTTGTGGTATTGTTAAAAAAATTATTACAAATTTAACATTTCAATAAAAAGGGACTAACAAATAAAACATAGATATTAATTATATATAATATTATCATAAAAAGTTAAATAACTTATTAGTATAAAAAATCATTAAAAGTACGAAACATATTTTTAATATATAACAGTATATAAAATATTATCTTCTTTATTTTATGTGTCCCGCCCGTTCCAATACTAATAAAATTTTCAAAAAATTATTTTTTTAAATTGTAATTTCTTTTTGTCGACCTTGACATGAAATTCATCATCCAGACATACAGACAGCCTACATACATACATACAGCCTATCGCTCTATAAACAGTTGGTCATAATATAATCGACAGTGCATGGGAAATAAACTATTCAAAAATAATGTCATTTTTTTTACAGACAGAGAATAGGAATTGGTTAAAACATAGCACGCAATAAGACATTAATTTCACATAACAGATGGTATCAAAATAAATATAATTAATATACTACATGTAATATAATATGAAAATAAATATAATTAATATATTATTAATATTTTATTTATTAATTTTGGGAATGGTATAATAAATACCCTAACAATATTCATAAAAATTGCCAAAAATTAGCGGATAACAATTCTGAAGAATAATTAAAACCAGAGACAGTACAAAAAAGAGTCTCACAAATTTGTTTTAATAAAGCAGTAATTTTTAAATAGCTACAAACAATNTTTTATTATTAATAAATATTTATATCTAGACTTTTGTTTTATCTATATAAGAACCAGACAAGTTGAGTGTTTCAAATATCGAGACCTCAACACTAAGAATGCTAAAACGAAGTATATATGTATACAAATAGGTAAATAAATTTTCGAAAACTTTTTTTATATTACGTGATATGTTAATGATTAATGAAGTTATGTTTTTTACTTCAAAATAAAAAAAATTGAAACAACAGTTTTTGTATGAAATTAAAATTTTTTTAAATACCGATATTATATTTTATTCCGGTACTGGACTCCCTATAATGAATGATATAACATGGAGAAGAATCGCATGTGCACTCCCAATCGAAAGGCACACCGCGATTTCCTTGTAAGGATTCAATACCACGTCACAAGTAAACCTGCATCTTGATTGAACATGCACTGAAGAGGAAGAGAACCTTTCAGGGAACGGGTGCGCACACTTTACTAATTTAAGCAACAGAAACTATCAGAATGACCATTTAAACCAAATTAAATTTGTCGGCAAAGCGAGAGATTTCAAATAACACGTAGGATGGGCCTTCCACGAGCGCGAGGATCAGAACAGAGGATCAGCCAGCACCTGGGAGTTAAAATGTCATACGCAGAGTAAGCTTTGACATTTCTCCTTGATGTTATCACAAATGCATATAATCTATCTAACCAAACCATCGAAAGGACTCACTTGACCCTTAGAAGCAGGTTTTATTGTATAAAATGTATTTTTTGAAAAAAAAGATTGTGCAGGTTAGACGAATTGGAGCATCGACTGTCGACACTGAGAGAAATGCCCGGCGATACAATGACGATATATTCATCTTGTATTTTATCTTAGTTTTGTGATCCTAAATTTGTGTAGATATAATTAATTTGTCTCTAGTGTATTCCGATTTGGTGTAAATATATTTCATTAGTGTTACCATTAATTTATAAGTAATGAATGTGATTAAATGTAAAAAAGGGAGACTCACAGCCGATGGAGAAAGATAAATTTTATAAATGTGAGCTCCCGGCGCCACCATTAGTTATTGCACATTTGTTATCAAGGTCAAGTCGCGATTGTTGATTTTTAAGTGCAAAATATTTAAAAAAGAGATTCAAGTATTGATTTAAATGTTTAATGATAGATTAAATTTTTTTATAAAATTAAGTAATTCATAAAATGCCTTGTCTATCACATTCATTAATAGAATTAACCATTTCATTTCCGAACAAACCTAAACGCTGCGCTACAACAAGTCAAGAACCGCCGCCGGACCTTGGAGGTCGCCTGATTCCAGTCAGGATCAGGCAGAGATCCGGACATTAAAGATAAAGATATGTCGATTGGAAGCTCAAAATCACCGAATCCAAGAATCTGGCTGGTACATCATGATAACGATGTAAGTCGGACAAAAATAGAGCGCACATGACGATGAGATTAGTAAGAAACACTGAGCAGGGGGAAATTAAGCTCCCAGAAGCACTCAGCAATCTGTCATAAACCATTATAAATAACGAGTTAAAGACGGACACACGTGGAGACTTCTAAGGCCAGTCCGCAGACCCTCGTGAATAATTACCGGGTTATAGTGCGCCAAGAACATAATAGCTAGAACCTCGATCAAAAAACAACCAAACCTCACCCAACACGAGTGACGTTATTACTGTGCATTATAGAAGTAACCCAAAAACAAATTAATAGTACAACTCATTGTGATTGCAATAATTTCCGGTATCCAAACATCAAGTTTTCATATAGCCTTTGTTACAATATGTACTATATATTTCTTTGTTGTAAAATTTATTAACAATATACAAAAAAATATGATAAAAAGTTCATTTAATGCCAAGTTCAATTAATTATCAGTTACTAATCTTATTCATCACTCATGAAAAGGGTTTAAAATGAATTTAGAGTAAGATGATATATAAATGAATTATCTATTACTATTTGCATGGAGTTTCACATTAACTTACCAATTAAATGCAATTATAAATGAGAAAAAATAATATTAACTTAATCATACTTGCATAAATTGACACATTTTATCTCCATCTTTACAGTTGGCAATTTGTTCAACAAATTTTAGGTTTCCGCCTGAACAAAAACTTCCTGATTTTGAAGATATAATTAATCCTTTGGGTGGCATTTTTTCAAGAACCTGCACACAATCATCCATCTGGGACATCATCTCACCAGTTAAGGAATTGTGAGATTCAGGATTATCGATTATTAGATTTGAAATATCATTATCAAACGAATTTAAATACACAGACCCTCCTTTAAAATTATTAAGCCAAGATTTAATTGAAGAATTTGAAGAAAGTAATCTCTAAATAAATTTAAGCAATTCAAATATGGTTTAATTTTAAGTAATACTGAATTGTGACTTATAATAGACAAATATTTATTAATAATCATTTTACAAGGAATCGAACTATAATATTTGTATTATCAATATTAAAACAATTTGCGAACTATTAGATTCAGTATGTTATTCAAAGGGTTTTGTTACGTTTTTTACCAAATTTAATTATTTATTAAATAAAAATTATAAAGTTCAAATTAGGATTAAAATCTTTATTTTAAATCTTTTATTTAAAAATTCAAAAAGTTGTAAAAATTTTCAGTTTTAACAAGGTAAAAACAACTTCGATGTGTTAGTGTGGCACATGGTCTTAATAAAAAGCATTACTATCGGCAATGAATTTTTTCGCCAAGTTTCAACTCGAACGGATGACTGGAAGAAGGTTAAATAGCCATTGCAAGATTTGTCACAAGATTTAACCCCGGCGAACTTAATATAATGGATTTTTTTAAATTAATTATCTTTATAAATGGATTCTACAAAAAATATATATTTAGAAAATTTATTCTGAATTTAAGCAAAATGGTAATTTACTTTTAAATCATTAGTTAAATTTCTTTTTTATGGGTGAAACAATTAAATAACAATTACTTGACACACACGAATTCTAATCAGAGTAACTTCACAGTAATTTTATAAAAATACAACTATTTATTATAGTTAATAGAATAAATTTATCAATAATACTAGATTAAAATAGCTTTTTACACAGATAAATAGATTTATAACGAAAATAATATATGTAATTATGTATATTTCTAAAGTCCTCAAATTTTAGCAAACATTTTTTGAATTTGTTTAAATTGGTATTACCATAGTTAAATATATATATTTTAATTTGAATAATTTCATCAAAGGATTTTTATATGCACAATTTTTTACTTTAGATTACTGTATTAAATTTTTTTAACTAATAATTCAAATGTTGTTTGAAAATAGTGCAAAAAATTTATTTGATATTAAAGAATCATCATATTCTGATAGCATAAAGGTAAAATCTAAAAATCGGATTGATTTCACTCGAGATAATGCAAGAATATTATCATGTGATAAAGTCAATAGGCAATTGTTCGATTCAGAAGTTCAATTAATCAATGCGCTAGAAAATATAAAATTCAAAGGAAAACAAACTATAAAAAATAGTAATTTCATAAACCTTAAAGTAAGTATAGAATCATTAAATCTTAATTTTTAATTTTCAAATTTTTTAGAAATCCGAAGCAACGTCTATTGAAATAGTGGATTTAGATGAAAAAAACATTTTAAATTTACCTGATAATATAAAATCAACTAAAACGAATTCAGAGTTAATTAATCAAATTTTGGAAATACGAAAAAATAAATTTTCAAAATTTTTTGCTGAATTCTATCAATTATTGGGATCGATTAATAAAGTAAATTTAAAATTAAAATTTATAGATTATTTTTTAAATATATTTTTGTATTTTTAATTAATTATTTTAAATGGAGCTAAAATTAGTAATTTAATAACTGGATGGCTTAAATAAATCTGTGATAGGCATTTAAAGCGGTGGTGAATTACACTGCAGATCGGCAGATCCCCGTCATCTATTGGCTATAAATAACACTCCGTAAATATGCCCATGATATTGTCGAGATTTTAATTAACAATTTTGATTAACAATATAATAGGTTGGATATTGACTCATTTTGTCTTTGAATTCGATTGGTAAAGACTCCCAGCAAATATTGTTGACGTTGATGAAATATTAAATTTACAATTATTTAAATAAACACGGTAAAGATTTTATTAATAAAAATCGCCATTCGTACAACTTTTTCATTATATATTTCGATAGCATCAATATCATCATCAGGTTACCTGCTTTCACTAGGGATGAATAACTAAAATATTGATAATTTATAAACAAATTATAAAATCTATAAATTTTAAATAACAATTTTAAATAATTATTATTAAAAATAATTTTCAACAATCATTTATTTTAAACTTTTAAAATTCTTAAAGATTTTATTTTAATTATTTTTTTTAATTATTTAAGATAACTTTTATTCAATATACATGAACATACAAAAACTTAATTAAAATCATTCAACACACACGTATTCACTGCATTCTGCACATTAATTTTAGGATTAAAAGTTCTTATCAATATCACATATCACATGCTCAAAATATTTATCAAACTTTTTTGATAAGATTTTAAAATCAAACATTCCTAATTCTCTCATACAGACTTTATTATGATCCTTAATATTGGACACTCCCTTCGGTCGACAGTGTTCTTTAACTCAAGTACAGAGAAGGCGGGAAGTCTCTCCAATGTATGTGGCATTACACCCATTACATGTGAATTGATAAACAAGATCCTAACACAATCATTCATACTACGATCCTTACCATTATTCATACATTTATCAACAGTCTCTTTCAACGTTAACAATAAAAACGTTTTGAGTAGCCATTCTTCACCGGTAATTCAACTAATTTATCTACACTTTTTACTGAATTTTTTAATGTGGAAGATAAGCACCATGATCGATAAATCAATTCTTTCACCATATTTCTTTTATATTTAAATTTACATAAACTCTCTGGTGTAGTATAGAGACCGGCATATGTTGGTTTTCTGTAAATTTCTGTCTCATATTGTTCATCTTTATGTTTAATTAACAAGTCAAGAAATGATATGGATGAATCCTTCTCAGTTTCACATGTGAATATAATGTTCTTATGCAATCTATTCATGTAATTCAAGAAAAGTTTCACATAGTCCTTATTTTTAAATATCAGAAAAATATCATCAACATACCTTTTATACACAATTAGATTTTCATATGCAAATTCATTTTAGATGCAAATTCAAAACTGTCCTTACATTCAAACTCAGATTTTATTAAGGGTTTTAATAATCCTTCCAAATACTTCGCTATTTTATACTGAGCTGTTCCAACCATAGATTAATTACCATAGATAAAACAGGGAACTCCGTCTTTATGAACTTTTGGAAGTCCCTATAATTTAGCTGGTTGTGAACCTTTTGCATGAATTAATTTTCCTACCTCTTCATCAATATGATTATTCTTAACCAAATCACACAACATCGTATTCAAAATCACTTCATCCTTTAGAGGTGCAGTGAATACGTGTGTGTTGAATGTTTTTAATTAAGTTTTTGTATGTTGATAGTTATGCTAAATAATTAAAAAAATAATTAAAATAAAATTTTTAAGAATTTTAAAAGTTTTAAATAATTGATTGTTGAAAATTATTTTTAAAAATAATTGTTTAAAACTGTTGGAGGTGATAAAACCAAAAAAGTGCAGTTTACTTATAAAACAACCCTTCTAGAAAAAAAAAGAATTGGGTTTTCAAAACTTTTATAAAGTTTTACTTTAGATACACGCATTTTATTGCTGGACTGTGTTATAGGATTTTTGGATAATTTTAATTTCCTTTTATTATCAGTTCTATCCTTAACCCAGTGTCAGAACTTCAGAATTGGGAACCCCTCATGAAAGAAATATTTTCTCCATATAGATGTTTTTTATTTAACAAAAAAATGTTATATATTAGATATTTATTTCATATATATCATATTACAATAAAAATAAAAATAACATAAAAACGAAACTAAAACTTTACATTTCTTAAATAGTAAAATCTTTAATATTATATTTAAACAAATCATTAATTCTCTTATCACGTAAATAAATGAAATTTGATAAAAAGAAATTTTTTGATTAAATAAATTGGATTTCAGAAAAATAGGAAATGAAAAGTTGACTTAATAAAACTGAAACTCAACTTTATGGAATAGAAAATGAGAATTTACACTTAAAAGTTAATTTATGAAATTGATTACGCAACAAATTTTAACTTTTGGCTAATTCAGTCTAATTCATATTTATAAACAGCGCCGGCTCTAGCATTAGTAGCGCCCCGATGCGAAACTCATTTTAGACGCCCATTTATTTTATTGGTTTTTTGGAATTAACGTAATTTAATTGGCAATATTAAATTTGTAATAAAAACATTAAAAAATTAATAATAATTCTTTTCCAAGTGAAATACAGGTTTTATTTTGTTTATATATTTTTTTATTTTATTGAAGCAATATTATAATATACAAAAATTACATAACATACATATATTTTGTATAAAAATTGACAAAACTATTATTCTAGATATTTACTTTTCTAGCTTTTAAACTGGCAAATTCATCAATTAAATTATGTATATCTAATTTGTCGCATATATCACTTTCAATCGATATCATTGCTAAACCAACTAATCTTTCTTGTGAAATTGTTGATCTTAAATAATTTTTAATTAGTTTAAGCTTCGAAAAAGATCGTTCTCCGCTAGCAACTGAAACTGGTAAAGTTAAAAATATTTTAATAGCAATTACAAAATTGGGAAAAATGGAATCCAGTAGATTTTTATATATATATTGCAAGATGTTTAGTGGGTTTTCAAAGTCTTTCAAAAATTCCTTTGCTATTTTTATTTCATTAAATAATTCTGTTGCAGATATATCTTTTTTCTCGCATCGGTTAGCATTATTTCTAAATCAGAACAATGTTTTTATGTATTATCATCCATTTTGTTAATTTCTTTTTGATTATTATGTATAAATTCAATTTTTCACTATATTTTTGTGAAGAAGATAAACCTTTCTTTTAAAGAATTGATAGTAATATCTAAAATTGGCAGAAAAAATGATATTTATATTTAAGTATCGGATCAACTGGCGTTTCGTCTAAAGATTCATAACCAAAAAATTTTTATTCTTCTCGTAACGTATATCTTTGAATTCGCAGGTATTCTAAATCAGTGCTATATTTTCTGCCGTGTTGAAGAATAAGACTAAATTTTCATCGGATCTATATTCTTCAATAAATTTAATAAGACTATTTAACGCAACTGAAGAAACATTTAAGTTTTTGATTTGGATTTTGAGCAGTTTACTAACAACGTTAACTTTACTTAAAACATCGTCCAAATAACCACTGAAACATATAAATTCATACTCTTTTATTTGAAAGCCACAGCCTTAGCTTCATGCATTTGTATTATTATCTATTTCTAGGTTTTCATAAATGTCACTAAAGCATCCTAAAATTTCAGATTATTCAAACCTAATGTGGACGAAGGGCATTCGACTCTTGATCCCACCTGGTGGCTGACAAAGGTTTACTGTAATTTTAGTATTTTTTTAAGAACTCACGTTTTGTTGAAGCGCTAAAGAAATTATAAATTGTTTGAATGTGAAAAGAAAAGAAACTAATGATTCGTGTTAATTTTGGCTGCATCATTCCACTACTAAATTAAGTGTATGTGCAGCACATGGACGAAAAATGCACGAGAATTCAAATTTAAAATACGTTTTTGGACCCATCATATTTTTCCCATGCATATTGCGCCATTATCGTAACCTTAGTCCACGTAGATCATTAATATTCAAAACTTAAATCTTTAATGTTGTCAATAAGATAAGTTTGCTAAACCTTTCCTGTGGAGTCAGATACTTTAAAAATCCAAAAAATGTTCGCTTATTGCAACTTCATTATTTTCACATCTTTATTGACAAATCGGTCTATAAATGTCCATTTGTTCGTTATGACTAATATCAGGAGTGCAATCTAATATTAGAGAAAAATATTTGGCATTAATTATCATTTGAATAATATTTTGCAAAATTTTCGAAGAGATCAACGATATTATTTCATTTTGTATAGTTTTGCCTAAATAATGAACGTTGTGTCTCCATTTTTTGTATCTTGCTAAATGATTTGCTATTACTATGTCAAATTTAGAAAAAAGTTCTACAAATTTTAAAAAGTTACCGTTATTTTTTCATAGATAGTATCTGACGAGCACTCAGAGACAGGCATTGTTTGGCAAGATATTTTATGATTTCGACAATTCTCTCCAAACAGGTGCGTACCCAATTTTTCTTTTCAACTGCGTATTTCTTTTTACGAGTTCAGCATCTATTGTGTTAAGTTGTTCATTTTCTTTTTTAATTGAGTCCCTTTAAAAAACAATTAACATGTAATGTACTAACTTCATGAGCTGCAAGTGTTTTTGACAAATTTCTCCAGCAACTAAAACCATTTATAATCAAATGCTGTTCCTTCTATTTGATTATAAAACAATTTACAACAAAACAAGAAACACGGTTTGCTGAACTTGAATAAACTAACCATGATCTGGATAATTTCACTTATTATGTAATTTACGATTGTAATAATATTAGTAAAACTTCGTCCATCATCATCACGGGGATAAACTTCTTTCCTCTTATTGCATTGGTCCTTGCTCATAATAATTTTTCTAATTTTATCATTAATAAATTTAGGCAAGTTGCGGGATCAATTGAATGAAAATCAGCACTATTATTATAGTTCAGTTAAATGTATGGTTTGAAGCTCTTGTTTAGATGAAGATGTTCATCTGTTTGTAAATTTATAGATTGTGTCTCATTAGTGGCATTATTTCTAACTTCACCATTTGTGCTATCCTCTGGAATAATCTGATCATCCGTTAACGTTTATTGTAGGTATTGTCAAATTGCTTTTTTTAAATATGGTTAAGGCTTCCCTGATTTTTTTGTTCCTCAACTCCTCTTCGCCTTTCGTTTTCGATTTTTCACACCGGATAATTTTGTCTTTGAATCATATTTTATGATATAGGTAAGCTAATAAAAATTTTTTTAATTAAAACAATATAATTTTAGAAGTAAAGATAAAATAATTAAATAATACTACACCGTACAATGATTCAATTCCGCAAAATAACTAATGTACTGAAACAAAACACTTTTTTACTATTAAACTGTACTGAACACTTTTTTATTTTACTATTAAAATTTTAATATTAAATTTTTTTTTTATTAGCGAAAAAAGTTTACCAAATAACAACTGAACTGATTGAAAACTGAATAGAACTGGTAGACTTTTAAAATAATTTTTTTTTAGCATTAATTTTTTTAATCGAAATAACTAAACCGAATATAGCAGGCCGTTTCAAAATAAATTTATGCATGTATAATTTATTTTGTTTTGCGAAATAATTAAACAATTCTTAAACACTTCGAAAACTAGTAGGCCAGTAGTTTTTCAAGGAAATTTTATTTAAAAAAAAAAAAAAAATTCTTATTAAAAAAAAATTTTTTAATGGTTTTTTTGTTAAATATTAAAAAGAAACTAAAATTCTAAATTGTTTAGCGCCCTTTCCGAGAGGCGCCCCGATGCTTTGCATCCACCGCTTCCAACTAAAGCCGGCCCTGTTTATAAACAGCACACGACGTTATCAAAGCTAATTAGACAATATTAATACAACCCCTGAACTCGTATCAAAGATGCAAAAAACGCACTAATACAAAATTAATATTTGAAGAATATAATTTATATAACAATGATATTTTTAAAGATAGTTTTATATTTCTGGGTCCACTATAACGGCGCAAAGAATTTTAGTTTATGTATATAATTATTGTATATTTTTTTAATGATAATTTTGCCCTCTTCCTATAGCTTCCCATTTATATCTATATTTTGTATAGATTCCATTTTTATTTTTACTTACAAAAAAGGACTCTTTTCTCTGCTTAAACAAGGAAAAGATTGATCGTAATGTAAATAATGAATTTTTAAATTTAATATTTAATATTATTATTAATATTAATATTATATTTAAAATTAATATTACATTTAAAAATAAAATTTAATGAAATACTGAATTTTACAATTTTCAACATGAATTTCAGAAAACTGAGAGCCTGATTAATGTTTTATGCCAAAATTTGAACACCAATCTACTCGAAAATGACACTGAAATGGAGACCCGGTTTCAAATGATTAATTCTTCGGTACTTATTGTGACATTTGTCGGTTCATCCACCCGAATTAAAATTTATAACGTGAAAAGGATGTTATTCCTTTTTACACGTAGAAACGAACCCAACTAATTATTTTTATTTATTATAAATGATTTTTATGCACAATTAATATACTAATTTTGAAAAATAATTTTTTACTGAAATTAAATTAGTAAAATAG
This sequence comes from Schmidtea polychroa, assembly GCA_959609185.1. Classification (NCBI taxonomy): domain Eukaryota; kingdom Metazoa; phylum Platyhelminthes; order Tricladida; family Dugesiidae; genus Schmidtea; species Schmidtea polychroa. The sequence continues at coordinate 72,717 of CAUHTR010001116.1, forward strand.
ATCTTTTAGGACAGTGCCAGCTCCAGAATTTTAGTGCAATTTGTAAAATATTTGCTCTTTTAGGAATCTAGCACGAGTCTCTGTATTCCGTTTTGTTATTTATTACCTACATCTTTAGTCTTTCACTTTTTTATATCGTCAAAGTTTACAGAACGATTTAACATTTGGTGAGCCAGGAAAAGTTTCAATGTTTTTTTAAATCTTTACTGATTCATAGTCGAAATTTTTAAAAATAATAATAAATGAAAAAAATTAATTTAAACAAACAAGACACAAAAACCGATTTAATCCGGGTGAATTAACTGACAAAAATGCTCTAATTTTTATTTCGTTCTGAATTTTATATATATTTAGAATTTAGATAATATAATTCGAGAAAATTTTCACCGTCTCAACAAAGAAAGAGAATTTACTTTTGATAAACAGAAAAATTTAATAGAAAATAATATTAAAAATATTTTGTTGCTTGAATCTGACAGAGTTGTTACGGTATGTTTGTCAACAAATGTTAATAGTAAATAATTTAATCATTTAGTTAAGAAATTTGTTATTGAAATCGTCAACAGAACTTATAAGAATAGGTCATTTAGCTCCGTCAGAAGTCCACCGAACCATGAGCTCCATTTTAATAGTAAATCTATTTGAATTTTTAATAAAAATTAAACAAATGGTGAAAAATTATATTTATGACAATCACAATAATAAATAATTGAATGCGATGGCAGGATTTTGTGTACAAAATCCTATATAGCCTAATATATCCAGTCACTCTAGTGTGAATTTGAAAAAATATACTGTAGCCCTCTGGAGCACTAAAAAAATTAATTTTTAATGGGGGTGTGTGCACCGGATGGTCTGCTTCAGAGGGTTACTAACTACTTACTTGCATAAATAATAATAATAATATTATTATTTTTATTATTATTTGTTTTATTATTAATATATTGTTTTTGTTATATAATATTATATTATATATTAATTTATATTATATTGCATTATAATAATATTATTTTATAAAGTAATGGTGTAACATTTTTTTGTCGGATGTCTTACTTGAATAAAATAAACATTACAAGCTTTGTGATACCCAGTGCAAATCCCAATAGTATACTAGTTTCGAGCTTTTGGCTTTCATCAGTACTATGCAGGAGACGCGAGGATTTCTCTTCGCTCCAGGTAAGTATACAATATTGCTGATTCAAATCTATTGCATACTTTCCCCGGTACACTGGAAAAAAAATTATTTACACCATTACTTTATAAGTTAAAAATGCAAAAGGTAATCGGATGCACTTTATATTATTTTAATGTTACTGTTTATTTTAATAATATTATTGTTATTACTTTTATTATTATTATATCATTTTTATTTTATTTAATTAAAAGTTATTATTATTATTATTATTATTATTATTATTATTATTATCATTATTATTATTATTATTATTATTATTATTATTATTATTATTATTATTATTATTATTATTATTATTATTATTATTATTATCATTATTAATAATAATAATAATAATAATAATCTTATATTATTACTAAAATTAATAACATTTAACATAAAATAGTAATTTATTAAAGAAATATAAAATATAAAAATTGTCCAATGATTTAGGAAATAAACCTTTCAATCATCGACAACAAGGAATCCTTCCATGATTTGAAAACGAAACTGCTAATGCATATAATTGATAAAAATCGAAAAGCACAAATTTATTTAAATAATCAATTGGATATTTGGCAGAAAATAATGCTAAATAAACATCTTGATGGGATAAAGTGAAATATATTGTTATAATCAACCATAAAATAAGTAATAAATTTAGAAATAAAATAGAGAATGAAATAATCGAAGTTCCAACAGCAATTAAATTGTGCATATCCAATTTGAATGATTTAGTTTCGAAAATTTCTGTTGAACTGCAAGAATTATTCCTGAAAATCATGTAAAGTCTTTGAGTTATTATATTAATTGTTGATTTTTATTTAAAAATGCAAATATTTAACCATATCAGGGCCGGATAGTTTCATATTATATTCATAATGGTTATCTAGTGTCACGTATAAGACTTATTAACATGTACAAAATGCCATTTGTGAGAAATAACAATTGGATCACTGAAACCTCGTATTCTTTGATTTATTACATAGCTTCCCCGGGATAGATTCAAACTCATTTTTTATTTATTATAATTCATTTTATTAATCTTGTTATTACACATTAATTTCAATAATTGGATATATACAATATTTTGAATCTCTTGTTGGCAATAATGAAAAAATGTTGAAGAATCCTTCGCTCTTTACATTCCAGCATACATCTGTCCGTGCAAGAAGCACTAATCTGTCTTATCCGAATCTGTGACTTTGAGCAAGAAAAGTTGAAAGTAGAAAATAATACAGTTAACCTAGAAATGATAGCCACAATAACATTTGCACAATTTCACATCACTACTGTTTACCATTTGGGAAGAGTTCTTGTGACAAGCAGATACGTGTATTTTCTGTTTTACATTATAGATAAATTGCATTCAATCTCTTCATTCATATTTAGAGTGTAAAAATAAGATAAGTCTAAGTATAAAATAACATAAAATTTTCAAACAAATTTTCTGAAACTTTAATTTCGATGCTGTGCTTAAATTTCAAAATTATTTTAAATTTGCAATATTTTAAAATTAAAATCATTAAAATTTAAATATCTAATTTAAATTACATTATAGATTTTAAAATTTAAAATAGTGATGTTTCAGATTTTCTCTAGCAAAAACAGCTGAATTGTTTATTTTTTAAAATTATTTACCATAAAGGTTTATAAAAAGAATATAAAAATTATGAATTCGTAAATTAAAAAAAGGATTAAATTTTGACTTTTTACCGAATCTGTTAAAAAAAATATTTAAATGCCATTTGAAGCGTTTTGGTTAGTGGGAAAAAATTAGGCTGTGGAAAAATGGTGTAAACCAAGTTCCAGTAATTGGAAAACAATAATTTGGTACAAATCGGTCGATCTGTTATCCTTCAGTTAAATTTTATTTAATTAAATATTTAAATGTTTTTTCCATGTTCTCTTTAGTCACAGTTCTTTTTAGTGATTTATTAGTCCTTTCATTATTTTCCAATGTTACTTTATTCGGATCTGCAGCTTTCATCTTTATATTTCATCCTATCATCCCTTGTTAGTAAGTTGGCATAATGTCTTGATAGTGCCTCAACAGAGATTTCAATTAGCTTTAGTGACGCTAAGATATTTGCTGACAAAAATAAATTTTCTCGAGAAACGAAAATTACCGTATGTATTTAATATATCGAAATATGAAACCTCAATTGCTAGCATAAATGCTTATCTTTACAAAACAATGAAAAACCTTTTCGGTTATTTGAATATAACTCCGTGACGGAATTTTCGAGTGAAGTTTTGATTGTTCCAAGGTTTTATTTACAATGTCCTGAAATGTTTTTGACGGCTTATATTAAAAATAGCACACCGACTATTGCGCACCGACGATTGAGTACAGAATCGTAGTGCACAGTACAACTAAGCAAGATATATCCCACAAGATATTTTGTCCCCCTATGGGTACTGGTTGCAAGGGTACTGGTCACACTCAACAATAATAAAATATTATTAAATGATTAATTTGGCGCAATCGTCGGTGCGCAACAGTCATTGCAGCATTAAAAATGTATGACAAATGAAAATTATTTATTTTCTAGAATCGAAATGCAACCAGACGTTTGTAATGAAAAGACAATTGAAAATTGGATTTCTTTCTTGATTTCGATGAAAAATGAATTCAGTAAGGTTTAATATAAATTTTAAATAAATATTAAATTTTATTATAATAATTACCGTATAAGCCCGAATATAAGATGAGGTTTTTCCCAGAAATATCATTAAAAAACGAGATTCGTCTATTATTCGGTACTTTCGATTGTCGAGCATTTCCGTGCGTGATTGGACATAGAATAAGAAGTCTTAAAAATGCATTTTTAAAAATATTTTTTTGTTGAAAATTGGAATTGTCTTATAGACGTATTATTGTATAATTGTAAAATTATATTTTGCATTAAATTCGGATTATTTTCTTTTCAATAAACTAAACAAGCTGGTAAGAAAATAATAATTTTCAAATGTAAATGTCACTCGGAATCTCTTCTGTTTTATTATAGACAGCCCAAATGCTAATATTGTGTACTTAAAATAGAAATTTTTGCCACATTTTGGAGTTCAAATAATTTAACCTTACAGTGGGCCATTTTTATTTCTAGAAGAAATAAAACTGTTTTACCATAACATATAAAATGTAACAAAAAGTGTAACAAATAGTCGTGATAAGGGGAAACATTTTCTAATCTATCATGTAATATCAGCATAGTATCGAGTTTCTAGTGCGAATTTTGATGATTTTATACTTATCAATATCCACAGATATCTAGATTTGCACTATATGCTCTGTAGGCTTAACGATTAAACCTGATAACTTTGTCTTAGTGTTTTTTTATTAATTTACCAAGGTTTGATTAGTTTAATATAAATATACGTACAAAACTTTATTTTTATTATATTAAATCAACTGGTTGTCGGATGACTAACTCTGTTAAAAGAAAGTATATTTTCATATTGGATGTAATCAGTAGTAGCTTATTTTGCTTTTAATTTTTGCCATTTATTTTTTGTATCAAATTTCTAGACAAAGAATAGCAAAAAATTGTCACCAATCATATAAAATTAGAATTGAAAGTTAAAAACTTTGCTCTAAATACACTCAATTCTTTTTTTTATGCGATAGATACGTTCCTCAGAAAAACACATACCAAAAGACACGGATAATTTTGTATAAATAGTGATACGTTCCATCGTTTTCAAAAAAGCGTATTGGATAATATCAAATTTTTATTTTAAAACTGGAAAATTTGATTTCCTAATAATAAACATTCAAACAACTACTCATTAGTTTGCAACTTTTAGAATAAATTTCATTTTTATAGACTTCTTTTTATAAAGAAATAAAAAGAAAGACTTTTTATATAAACTTCATAAATATAGACTTAAAATTAACGACATAGAAAATAATAATGAGCATTGCTGGTATATTTTGCAATAAATAAATAAAAACTATTAACAACCGGGATCTCCATAAAAACCACATAACTTCAAAATCATATAAAACAAATTGCATAAAAAAGAATTGAATGTATATACTATTCAGGCGTGTATGTGTTTCGAGAAGTTTAGAAAATATTTAAAATTGCTCGGGTTTATACAACTTCATTCAAATTCCTAATTTTCTATTTTTTTCATATCAATTTTCTATATTGATTTCTTATCTCTTTAGTAAAATATCTACAATAAGGTTCTTATTTCCTTTTTGAGAAGGTGAGAGGTCAACAATAAAAAATTAATAAGAATTACATTACATAAAACTTTTATGCCATAAAAATTGTTAACTCTATCCAATTATGGTTCCAAAATTTGAGGATTCATTTAATGGGTTAATTTCTGATTGGACTTACAATTCATAATTGAGAATTATATTTACATGAATTTAAGAAATAAGGTTGGGAGTAGCGATGTTTATCACACAACAAAAGCTGCTAATATATGATATTATGATATATATATATATATATATATATATATATATATATATATATATATATATATATATATATATATATATATATATATAATCACCTCACAGTGTCCTTCTAATTATGGAATCTATACTTTGACTCTACATTTATTGCATCTTTTATTTTATTCGTCAGTCAATTGAATAATGTTCTGTTTTATTTCTTGGATCCTACATAGATTTGGAGCAATGACTAAAGGAAGCTTTAGATATGTTTTAATTAAAAGTTTGATTTCACTTATGAAATTCAATAACTTTTTAAAATTTAAGATTTATATTCTCAAAGTTTGTTTAATCAAATTTTTAAAAAATCAAAATTTTAACCAATTTTTATTTTATAGATGAAGGTTGTGATAATTTTGTAAAGAAATCCTATGAAAAACTTGAATACATAAATCAAAAATATATGAATGAAATTGATCTTTTAAAGGTAATTTTTAAATATTATTTGAAAATAATAATAATAATAATAATAATAATAATAATAATAATAATAATAATAATAATAATAATAATATAAAACAATAAAATGATAATTTAAGCCTTTTACTGCAAATAATGTATTTAATGAAAAAATTTTCGACTATAAGATAGTCCTTGACAAGGACTATCTTATAGTCGAAATTTTTTTCATTAAATACATTATTTGAAGCAAAAGTCTTAAATTATCATTTAATTGTTTTAAATAATAAATGCTGCTACCAAGAAATCATCATTTTATAATAATAATAATAATAATAATAATAATAATAATAATAATAATAATAATAATAATAATAATATAAAACAATAAAATGATAATTTAAGCCTTTTACTGCAAATAATGTATTTAATGAAAAAATTTTCGACTATAAGATAGTCCTTGACAAGGACTATCTTATAGTCGAAATTTTTTTCATTAAATACATTATTTGAAGCAAAAGTCTTAAATTATCATTTAATTGTTTTAAATAATAAATGCTGCTACCAAGAAATCATCATTTTATAATAATAATAATAATAATAATAATAATAATAATAATAATAATAATAATAATAATAATAATAATAATAATAATAATAATAATTATTATTATTATTATAATTATAAAACAAATACATAATTCTGGTGTTAACGTCTGCATGATGGTTGTTTGTTGCCATTTAACTTTCTAAAAACAACTGCTTGGAAAATCTGGGCAAGTATTTCTGAGGTTATCTCACCGCTACATTCACAGCATGACTTGAAAAATTGCTTACAACTTTGGCCATATCCATTCATCAATCAGCGTTGGAATTGTATTTCAGGTTCAGCTCCATTGACCATATTACTCTGATTTAGTTGTTTACATCGACGCTTTTTAGTAGCTGAAGGTCTCATATTTCCAGTAACAGCATCATCAGGTTTTAAAAATTTATCTGGCACGATTTTCAAACCTGGCTCCTTTGATAACTGTTTTCCTCGGACTATCAGACATATGATTATAATCCGGACAGGAATAGATTTGACTGTTCATTTTAAATTTAAAATTCTAGAAAATAGTCTTCGAAAAAATACAATGATTTCCAAAATTTTATTTACTTCAAAAACAGAACACAAGACAATTTTCCAAAAAGTTTGATTCGATTTAAAAAAAAATAAAATTCCAAAACAAAATTTCAAAAATATTTAAACAAAGAATTTCCAGAAAAACCCAACCAACATATAAGACAGGAAAATATATTCGGCACACAAAATTTAAGGCAATTAAAAATTTGTTTGATGTGCACACAAACTATCAATTCGGCTTATGGTAATAGATCAGCCGAGATAACTGTAAACATGGAAAGTCTCCATTATATTCAATGAAAGTTCACTGTCAAATTATTTAATAAAAATATATTATTTGTGTGTATCAATATCAAATCGAAATTCACTTGAAAAAGGCAGTGCCGAAAATTTGTGAGTATCAAAAAACATCGATATATTACTAATTTATAGTCTTCAAGCTCTCGTTTTAATAAATTCAATGGAAAAAATAATCAGTGGTGAAATCGGAAAAAAAATTTCCTATAATAATTAATAAATGTATTTTATACAAAATATGAATAATTTTTTTTTGCAACAAACAAATTTTGAGATTTATATAAATTTAGGCAACTATTTTAGCAGAAAAGATTTATGATGATAAAAATGAAATTGCAAATATAATAGACAACTTATGCTTACCCTCACTGGGCAAATTCCATTCAAATTTTGAAAGAGATCTGAATGAAATTGAAGTGATCTAGATATTTTAATTTTGTTCGTTATACCACCTATTTTAGATTATCATAGAAAAAACTTGTGAGAATTTAGACATAAAAATAATGGATATTGAAAAATTTCTAAAAAATCTATGGAATATATGGAAAGTCCATGAAACCGACCTAAAGAAAACCGAAGACGGCATATATTTGAAAATAAATTCAGCAATTTCGTCGCATCAAGAACAAAATATCCATATTGAAAATGAACTGAATGTCATGGTTGATAAAATGAGACAAGACTCATCTGAACAAAGTCTCAAAGAAGATCTGAAAAAATGTTTAAGCATTTTAGATAAAATCAAAACCAGGTAAATTCATTAATTAATTCCAAATAATTAACTTAAATAATCAGTTATACAAACTTCTTTAATCAGCAAGCCAATACAATGAAAAAATATCCATCGCTCGTGGAGTCTGATGTTAAAAAGTTTGAAGACAAAATAATAAATTATTTTGCCAATTATTTTTCGGAGGAAAATGTTGAATCTTCAATTTATTGAGAAATATGATAATTTTTCTTTAGAGCGACACTGGAAACCTTTCAGACGAAGAAGGACAATTCAAATTGAATAATATTATCTTTGATTCATCCAAGTTGGAAATTACTGACAGTCAATATTTACATTTAGTGAAAGGGTATCTATTTTGATTTTCCATGGCAATTGTATGATTGATTATTATATATCTTTAGGGTTGAAAACAATTTTAGGAATTTCATTCGAAAGTGGAACAAAATTGTCGAAGAGAATGCTTCAAAATTAGTGGCAATAAAAGTAGAGGAATTAAAATTTTAACTAATATATTATTTTCATTTTTTTGTAAAAAATAATTAATATTGATTAATTAAAAAAATATTTTTTTCTTTTCAGTAGAAATGTATGTAATAAAGAAAAAACAGAGTTAAAAATAGTAGAAAAAACAATAAAATTTGGATTTCAAAAAACAATAAAGTATTTATAAACTATACACATCTGGCATTAAGTCATACAGAAATAAAGAAAGTTAACTATTATATATCTTCTAATTTAGACATGAGACATGAGAATGAGAGATTGAAAATGTGATTCAAAGTTGTGGAAACTTCTAGAAAAGAAAAGTGATTATAATGAAACACAAAATCCCAAAATTAATCAAAATATTTCTGATGGATTTTTGAGGACCATTTTAAAAGTCAATCAATAATAAAATGTATATATTAATGATTATGGATTTGCTCAGTAGATATATTTCGTTTAAATATAGTATCAACACAGAATGGAAATACCACTGCAAGTATATTAAGAAATAGTTGGATTTTAGAATTTGGTGCTCCGAAACTCATAAAGTGTGATAAAGGAAAAGCATTTGAATCCAATCTAATCAAATCACTAACAGAAAGACAAAATGAAAGTAGAATACTCGAATTCATATCATTACTTGATAAATGGAATGATTAAGAGACAATTTAAGACGATCAGAAATGCAATTTTGATATATATGAAAGACAAGGCATAAAAATTGGGCAGAACTACTTCCTGAAGTAGAGTTTTCATTAAACTTTACTAAGCAGAATACGGCAGGGTTTAAAGAAGCTGAAATTGTGTATGGTAAAAAATTATTTATAGATAGGACACCGACCGGAAACGATAATATGAATCCGAATTGATATATGGAAATTCAAAAAGATGAAAAGCAAATCAAGAAAATAGAAAATAATGACAACATAGTTATTTAGGAAAATGAAGCACGAATGAATCGAGAATTTGCAATTGGAGATATTGTTGGAAATATGACTGGCCAGGAACAATCATAAATAAGAGACTAGGTCGAAGTACGTCATCAAAATGAAAAATGGACAGAATAACCCATGAAATGCTGAATGGCTGAGAGAATTTAAAACTATGGATTAAATGTTTTAATTCGGGGGTGTGAGATAAATCTAACAATGTTTTTATCGTTAATGTAAATATGTATATAATAAATTTATAATATTATATATTAAATTGTATTTTAATAATAGCAGCATATTGACATCGATCAGAATATGAAAATACTTTATTTATTTCTCCAAATTTTAGTTAGGAAATTGTTTTAATAATAAATATTCTGAAAATCTTGTGAAACTCTTTTTCACTGCTCCTCTCGATTTTGTGCAAATTTGCAGCGAATTTTTTATTATTTGGTTGTCATGATTGTTACAATCCGATTTTAAATATTATTATTTAAATAATACTAAATTCTTTAGGTAATTATTTACGTGACCCGTCAAAATAACCTAGGACAAAATAGCCCCGACAGAATAACTCAAATTATTGTAAACATTTATTATTGAAATAATAAATAATAATAGGAGTGACCAGTACCCTTGCAACATGTTGAGTTTCACCAATACCCATAGGGGGACAAAATATGTTGTCGGATAAACTCGGAGTATATATTATAATGTTGACAATTCCAGTAAAATGAGTTATTTTATCTGGCTATTTTGTCGGGGTTCCAATTATTTAAAAGTAATGAAGGAAGCGTAAGATAATTTATTAAGTTTGCAGTATACCGACCGTTAAAATACAGTACGCTCTACGAGTTAAATAAGAGATTCCCATCCTGTGTGTCACAAGAACTTTGCAAGTGGTTCTCGGAAAAATTCTAATATGTTAATAATTAATAATAATTCAAAAATCTATAAAAAAAGTTATAACCTATTTTTTAAAGTAAATTTATTAAATCGATTTAATTTTTTATTGTTTTTCAAAGACTGAAATGATTAAAATTGATTAAATAATTAATTAAAAGTGATTAGAGTGTTAGAATTAGAATATTATTAGATAATAATGATAATTAGATATAATATTTGTTGAGTAATTTTAAGTGTACCGCCAAAATTTTTATATGTTCTTAGTGCGCCTAAAGTCAAGAAGTGGAAATAACTGAGTTAGACATATTTTTGAAAATTTAATCTACAAAATTCTCTCTTGGTAATATGGAAATTTATTTTGTCAACCCTGAGACGGTGAAATGTTTTCAGTTATGGGGTCTAATTGATATTGTATTCTCTTAACCAGGGGCTCTGTTGTTACTTTCTATAGCAATCATTGTCCTAGTGGCAACTATTTATATATTTGGGCCCCTGAGGTTGTTAAAATCTTTTAACCATTTTAATCAAACAATTCCAATGATTCGTATACTCCCGAACCTTCTGTTATTCTTGATTTCAGTACTTGATATTAACTGCAATATTCTTTTTATTATTATTGAAATCAAAAAGATTAAGTTGATCCCCAACAAGCTTATGTCATTACAAGTCACCCATTAGAATTATTGTTCCCTTTCTTTTCTTAGGATGAAAGTTGTTTTTTTCTTTCTAATTAACATTTCCATAATATTAACATTTTATTTGCTAGATCGATGAGTTTAATGGTGAACTTAAACTTCGTTTTCATTTGCATGAGCCAAGGTACAAAAGAATTGAATACGATGTTCACAATGTTCGAAGCACTGAACTCATTATTCATTCTGAAAGAGTTTCTAAACAGTGCAAAGGAATTGAGAGTTCTTTAAATAACATCCTGGAAGATTATACGACCTTGGAAAGGAACCATAAATTGAAGCAGGAACAATTTAAAGAAAAAATAACTTCGGACGAAGAAGCATTTTTAAATGTAACTAATAATTCCAAGTATGATTATTATTTTAAATAATAATTAAAATAAATCTCCAGGCTCATTAATATGAAGAAAATGTTTGAAGATAAAAATAATGAATACATGAATGACATAAGATCTACAATGAGGGATTTCCGGAAAAATGTTGAAATAAAATTACAGAAATTGCGCCAGACAAATAGTGATTTTATCCGTTCATTTAAGTTTGTCGAGAGAATTTTACATATTTTTCTCATTCTCAGAAATTTTCTAGATTATTTTCCGTTGGCGGTAATTTTTCCATTGAAGAAATCGATGATTTTTCGAAAAAGATTGAAAAAGTGAATAAAAAAATTGATGATGTTGAAGGAGAGATTATGTCAAATCTCGAGGTCGTTGAAAAACAACAGCAAGATGCTTTAATACAATTTCAAAATATGTTTGAGGAGAAATTTAAATTCCATATAGTTGATATTAATTTCATGGATAAACTCAACAGAGCTTTTGCTTTTATTCAGGTAAGACTTTCTGAATTCATTTTTTATGATTTTATTTTAATAATTATATTATAATTATAATCACTTATTAATGAATATAATTATATAATCATTTGATAATAAATATAAATAAATAATAATTTATTAATATATAAAAATTATATAATAATTAATATAATTATATAATTATTTAATAATAAATATAATTAAATAATAAATACAATTAAATAATATAATAAGAATTTTTTTCAATTTTCACCACCGATTTCTTTTCAATTGACATTTTATTTATTAAATAATAATTTAAATATAATTATATAATAATTGTTTAATAAATACAAATACAAACGTCGTGCAGTAGACACAGATATAGCAGCTTCTTATGCTATTTGGTCAGTTGTTGTACGATGATAAGACTCAAGACTTCCACTACGAGGGTTGACACTGGATTTTCATGAATTACGAAATTGACACACAATATTGTTTAGTGTCGACAGAGGCACGTGTAAAGTAGCCACAATGTGTCTTTATGATCTTCCTGCCTCATGTTGTTCAATAATTCGACCTCTTAAAAAATCTGGTCGTTCACTGGCATGTGTGAAAACACGTGGAAATGAAGTATGTTATATAACAAATGGGAAAATACTAACGAATCATAATTAGCTTTCGCACAAAGACTAACGATAAGGTGATATAAATTTTATATTTTAACTTTATTTTAGTTCTTGTATTATGAGGTTACTAATGATTTTAAGCATTTTTTTCTATTTTATAGAGTGTTCATTTACTTATGACAATACTCTGTACTACCAGGATTTAGATATTCCTTAACTCTTTGGTGTAACTCTTTATATGTGCTTCCAGTGTATAATTTCTCATGTGTATTACACTGAATGCAACATTTTTTCGGAAGCAACCTTTCTTGGATGTCTGAAAATTCTCCATTTTACATGTGTTTATTTTCCTAGTATTGGGAACCATAGCTTTGCCTCAGTGTCCGAGATTTATGTTCTATGCAGATTGGAAGACCGATTAGTTTGAGTGCTTTGATCGATAAAGAACAGAATTCTCAGATAAAAATATTTTTTCTTTTACAGCAAAAAGAGAATTATTGTTCATCTTCAACGATATTATGAAATTAAAAGAATTTCCAAGCACCTGACCTAATTCTACAACATTTATTTCACTTTTTCCCTCCAACTGTTTTGCCGAAACCAAACATATGCTATAACTTTGTTGATTTAATTTTCATCAAGTATAACATTCTTTAGAACATATACACAGAAGAGGTGGCACGACCTCTTATTAACAATATTTTACACAACAATATTTTATTATATGGATTTTAGAGTACCTTCATATTAATAAATATTTCTGTAGTTAAAAATAAAAACCGAAGTTTCCAATTCAAACAGTCAGAGTCGAATAATTTTCGAGAATATAAAAAATTTACGGCAAGAGTTTCTTGAACAGTCAAAGATAAGAAAAGACCAAAAAACATATATTCAGATATCAGTTCTAGAAAGCGTCGTGAAATCTTTTAATTGTATACATGATAGGTGCATTTATTTAGACTGCATTAAAACACAGTCCAATCCAAAACTGAAATCAAGCAATTTAGAAAATAACGATGGAATAAATCAAAATGTAATATTTGATTTAATGCTTTTTAGTTGGATGAATTTGCTTTTTAGAAAGTCCAATTTTCAGCTATTACTGTACTTAGTAAAGGAGGGCGGCAGCCAAATGAAGATCAAGGACTAAAGACAATTAAAAGTCTTTTACAAATTCAAAATTCTTATATTGGGAATCAAGATAGTAATTTTTATAAATTATTTCATAAATTTAAACTTTAAGAGGTTTTTTATAAAATAACTTAAAATAGGCCTATGGTGATGTATATGAGCAGAGAATTTCCCAGGATTATACACGATGATCACATGGTGCAAACCTTCTACTCCCAAGGGTTTCAAACCCCCATATTGTGTTTTCTCCTATAAAATTCACCGAATATTTTAGTGACTTTGCATCACCTTGGTTCGATTGATAACTGACTGAATTGTAAATAAATTTGAGTGCTATTAATTTATTCCATATTTCGTTGGTGACTGTCGTAGAAATGATTTGCTATCATTATTGACAACGGAACTGGTATTATCAATTTTGGGAACAAAAATGGTTTCTATATGTACAAATAAAGTTTGGAATTATTATTTGGAATCTTTATTATCAAAGGAAATATATTGATAATAATCAAACAACTTCTTGGAAGTCAAAGACATCTCATACAATCGGAAACTATGCACCGTAAACAACACAATAACCAACCAGTATTGGTTTTGTTAAGAGAAATCATCTTTTTTTTATAAAACAACGCATGACAGTTAACAATTTCCAAAATTAACGACTTGGCCAATAAACCATTATACTTACTTATCTGATCTATCGCCTACGGATTTTCACTCTTTAAGGTAAAAATTCACTAGCAGAAAGCAGCAGAAAGTGTCTTTTATGGAACCTAATCTTCAAGACTTTTATGATATTAGCATAAACAATCTTGTATTTCGTTGACAAAAAGACATTAAATTTACGTTTATTTACTCAAAAGTTTAATCTCTCCAAAATTGTAAATTATAGAACTAAATGAACTTTTATGAATTACTACGGACCTCCGAAAATGAAATTAGTATTCATCACATATTATTTTATCTCTTTATTTTCTCGATAACTCATATTTGTTTTTAATTTAATTCGGCATTGTTTTCTACATTAAATTCTAAATTTTCATCTGTTATTTATTTTTAAAAGTTGCAAAATGACTTTATTCAATGCAACAATTACATATCGAAAGTTTTGATGCCTCTTTTATTATGTGTAGCGATCGTATGTTCAATTTTTTTTCTATTTTCTATCACTTTTTATATTAAATAATTTTATTTCATGCAACATTAAATATCAACACATAGATAAGCTTGTGTGTTTCTAAAATATTAGCTTATTGATTTTTTAATATTATAGATGACCTTATTCCATGAAACCAGTTGTAATATCATTTGGCAGTAATAATATCATAGTTTGTCTTCATTATTTAATCTGGCGGATTAATTATTATTGATTAAGCATTAAATACCATTTTTTTCGATTTCCTTTATTTTATTTCTTTTCAAACTAAAGATCAATATTTTGTCATATAGGCTGAAATTGAAAATGAAAATATATCAAAAAGAGAAAAAAATTAAAATATTTTACTGATAATTTAATTGCTTTCTAGATCAAATTGAAAAACCTAACAAATATAAAGATAAAGGAGTGTCTCAAGGTGATACTAAAATGACTCAAAACGGAAATGTTAGTCGATCCTTATCAGTTGTTTCTGGATCTGTTGCTAGTGACCCTAAACCCATTAATGAGTATCAAAGATTAATTAAACTTTGAATTATTTAAATTAAAATCTAGAAAAAGTAAACTGGTTAATAAAAATCAAAGATTGGAAAAGAAATATTTAGTTTTTGGTGACGAAACTCCAGAGGCTTCTCAAACATTTTTAAGTAAAATCAAGGCGTTTTGTAAAGAAGTTTTAGATGGGATTTTATATGCCGCTGAAGTAGGATTTATTTAGCAAAAAATAACTGTTTAAAGAATTTCAGTTATATTACAGAAATAAAGGAGTCCGTAAAGTAACTCATTCGTTTCTCCAAGAAAGTTTTGATCAAGCTGCCGAAGATATTATTTTTAAATTAAAATTTTATTTTCAACAAGCTGAAGATTATTATAAAGAATGTTTGAAAGGTTTTCTTCTTTGAATTTAGCCAATTGTTGTTAAGTTTTGTAGAATTCAACCGACAGTTATTGGAATTAGAAAATACCATTAATTCATATCCTGAGATTATGTTTTCGATTATGCTAGAGAAGATTTTGTCTGAATGTGTTCAATCTCTCAAAGAAGCGGAGAAAATTCAATTGGAAAAGATTGAAATTATTTCATTGAAGAAAAATCAGTATTATAGTGAATTGAGGTCGGATTTTGGGCAACCAAGCAAACGGAGGGAATTAAATATTATTTGTGACAATGAAATGTCGAGACAAAATGAAGAGATGGAAGCAATATTGAAATCATATGAAACAAATAATGACATTGTTTATTCATATGGCAGACAGTTTGTAAAAATAATTACAGATGCTACTGAACAATATCTTTTGTTAATGGACAACATTTTAACAACTGCCGACATCCAAATTACAGGTAAGTGAAAGTTTATTAAATTTTTTATGTAAAATGAAACATTAAAACCCTACCAAAATAAAAACAGATTTTTAAAATATTATGCAAAATATATCAAAACTAATATAGATACCCGATGAAGAAAGGTTTAGAATAATAATAATAATAATAATAATAATAATAATAATAATAATAATAATAATAATAATAATAATAATAATAATAATAATAATAATAATAATAATAATAATAATAATAATAATAATAATAATAATAATAATAATAATAATAAAAGTAATATCTTTGTGATAAATCGTCAATAGCAA